>CAUYLG010049492.1:0-35856 GCA_963573385.1 Cacajao melanocephalus | reverse complement strand
GTGAAACTCTCAGTCCTCAGCGCTTCCAATTGCTGTTCTCCTTGTGGGGATGGGAGCAGCCGAGCCAGACTCAAAGGGCACCCCGTCCCGTATACTCCGCGCCAAGAAGCGCTGTGCTGGGGCGCACGCAAAACAGCTGTGCCGGCCAAAAAAGTCGTGCTGGCGACCCGTGTGGCTCCTCTGCCGGGAATCTCCCAGTCTGTGGGCAATAAAAATTCTTCTGAAAGTGCAGCGTCCACTCGCTCTCTGCGCTTTCACTGGGAGCTACAATCCTGAGCTGTTGTTAATAGGCCATCTTGGATCTCTCTCTCAGCATAATTTTTTTTGAAAAATAATCATATTTTTCAAAACAAAAAGAATGTAGTGAGGAGGATGGCATTATTTTACGTTCTTGCAAAGCTGTTCATTGTTTTAATAGAACACAGCTGGATTCTCGTAGCTGCTGCTTGCATTCAGTTTGTTGTGATATTGCATGTTATATATTCTGGAAAACTCCACTTATATTCATGAAGAATGAAGGTAAAAAAGGTAGTAATGTTTTAATATTATTATGAAAATAGTTGTGACTTTATGAACCCCCTAAAAGAGTTTCAGGGACCCCTGGACCATACTTTAAGAACGACTGGTCTGGAGGGATAATACTAGATCCAGTGGAGCATGTCCTTTGTTACAGGGCTGCCTTGCAGGTCCTCACAAAAAGCCATGTATACTTATTTTATATACAACCTCAACATCCCTGGTTATTTTTTTTTCTAAGTCCCTGGTAGATTAGAAGCTAGAGGATCTGAAGTCTGACATCCCAAGTTGAGAAGTGATCAGTGACAGCAAGGGAGAAGACACAACTACTACAAGAACAGGTGCAAATTCCAAAGGCATAACATACTCCAAATAAGAAGGCAACAAAAACGTGGTATCACTTAAAAAATACATGGAAAACCAAGATTTCTTTCTGAATAAGCCTGCAGACCCTCAGTAGGTTTTCTGGCATTATGCTCTCTGGATCTGGGGCTTCCTCTTCTCCTAGTAGAAGGTGCTGGATGTGAGCACAACTTCCCACAAGGCCTCCAGAGCTGGGCATCTGGTGATCCTGGCGTTCCCTTGTGAAGGTGGCACCCACACTCAGAAAGTGCATCCTGATTATGAGACAGTTCTATTCTTCCTCTGAAAAAGGGGAAGTAGTGGAGGTCTGAAGCTACCTCCTGTAGCACAGATGCAAGTTGTGTCCAGCTGTGCTTGGCCCATTGGGGCCTCGCCATGGGCTGTTGAGTGAACAATAAATGCGTACATTTCCTGCCTGTTGCCTGTGAGTTTCAGCCTGTACCAAGTGATCCCCTGGTGTTTACTAGAGCCCTCTGCTCCAAAGACATTCATCCAAATGGATTAAAACTTGGGTGGCTGTGTGTCGGGGGTGAAACCCAAAGCAGTGTCTCATGGAGTTTTTGACTTAACTTGGGATCCTTCATTCTTCAAGGGTTCTGGATAAATGAAGCATAATAGCATATTCTGTTGCTTAAACAGAGTAGAAAGTCTTAAAAGCTAATTACTTTAAAGCCATTTAAACACTTTGCAAGAATTTGAAGAGTTCTTTCTCCAATACCCTCCAAGTAAATTAGAAGTTAGAAAATAAGGTGAAAGGAATGAAAGGTTCTAACACTTATATCTAGTAGTTAAGAAAATTTCCTTTAGTGCTTTTGAAACATTTTCAAAGTAGAAGTGCTTTTGGCTTTTACATAGCTTTGTAAAGTACTGTGTCCCAGCATGAAGTGGCTGTGTTTAGTAACACTGCTGAGACCCTGCATGAAAAATCTGCCCTAACCATGTTCGCCTTGGTCAGTCAGAACTGAGTTGAATGGATTTCCAACAGCTCTCCCCCTTCAGGTTGTCTTGAGTGTGGACTGTAACTTCTGATAAATGGCTCTAATCGCAGTGCTGCAGTAACTTAAAAATACTGTCTAATATTCCAATTCAGAAGAAAGATTAATATTTCCCTTAAAAAGTTCTCTTAGATTTTCTCTCAATTAAAGAGAAATGAGAAGATTTTTGAAGGATTGGACAATATTCAACTGTGTTTGTGACAGAATTTCCTCAGCGCTTGATGTAGGCGATGGTTTTCCCTTGTAATGTCTATCATTGAACCACACACTGGAAGTTTAAATGAAACCTTTTTTTTTTTTTTTTTTTTGCTATTGTGGCTTTATAAACAATAAAAAGCAATATAGTTCCCAGTTTAAAGAAAGCAGAGTAAAATGTTCCAGGTCCATCTTCTCTCTCAAATGGTCAAGGAAACAGAGAGAGTAAGAAATGGACATAAAAACCTCAATTTTGTTAAAAAACTAGGAGAAACAAGTTGATTTGCCCTACAGATAAACAAATTAAAGTTCATTACAGGAGATCCAGAAATTGATAATAAAAATTTGATGAGTTTCAATGGGAAGAAACTTATCAAAGAAATAATTCAAGACAATTTCTCAAAACTGAAAGACTTATGTCTCCATATAAATTTAAAAATATTCTTCCTGAGGCACATTATAAAATTTCAGATACAGAGAGAAGATCCTAGAAGCTTTCAGATATTAAAAAACAGATCACACATAAAGAGTTTGGAATAATATTTTAGATATTTCAACCAACACACGGGAAACTAGAAGACAATTAGGAGGGACTTTTCTCTCTAAATTCTGAGGGAAGTAATTTTCTGATAAGAATTCTATGCACAGAAGAACCACTCAATCATTGTGAGCGGAGAATAAGGTCATCTTTAGACATGCAGAATCTCAAGCATTTTATTTTAGATTTCAAATGTATACTTTCTTAAGTCACATTGAAACAAAGGAGCAAAAAAAAAAGACATGGGAGCCAGGAAACGTGGGGTTCAACACAGCATATTAATAAAGGAATTCCTAGTTTTACAAATAATGAGGTCCCAAGATGATAGCTGTGTGGTAGTATTAGAGAGCAATCAGTCTGCTTTGGAGCAGGGGGATATGGAAGACTTTAGAGGGATGTTTCTAGAGAAAATAAACTGGAACTTACAGTTAACCAATATATATTTCCAACCATGTAGAAAACGGTATTGATAGTGGGTTTATAAATTCACTGGAGAGTCTGAATTAGCCATATATTGGCTGTAACTATACTGTATGAGGGGAGGGAAACGAGTGAGAATGTATAAGAGAGATTTGCAAGGCAGGAAAGTTGTGAGAGAGCTAAGATATTATTAACCGTAATAGGAAGTTAATAGATAATGTCTAAAGTGGATGAATCCAGAGATATCAGCATAAGCATATCATTTGAAGTATGCTCAAATGACATATGAGATATGATATTTGAGATATGCTTAAATATGCTGGAGGTAAACACCAGAAGAAAGAGCTGAAAGTGTGTAGTATCTCTTGGAGATGCAGGATTAAAGGATGGTTAGGGTGGGACACATGTCTTCGGCTATTTTATTTTATTTTGAGATGGAGTCTCTCTCTGTCATCCAGGGTGGAGTGCAGTGGTGCAGTTTTGGCTCACTGTAACGTCCGCCTCACAGATTCAAGCAATTCTCATGCCTCAGCCTCCTGAGTAGCTGGGATTACAGGCACAGGCCACTAAGCTTAGCTAATTATTCTTTGTATTTTTAGTAGAGATGGGGTTTCACCATGTTGGCCAGGCTGGTCTCAAACTCCTGACCTCAGGTGATCCACCCACCTCAGTCTCCCAAAGTGCTGGGATTACAGGCGTGAACCACTATGCCCAGCCTATTTTTATTATTTTAAAGCCCATACCTAATAACTCTGATATCTTGGTCATCTGTTGTTCTGTTTCTGTTGTCTGTTTTTTTCTCTTGGGCCTATCTCTTGTTATACAAGGAAATTTTTTATTAATTGTAAGATGTTGTGTTGAAAAATGATGGCTGCTTGGGTGATATTATTTTCGCCAAAAGAAGGTTTCTTTAGTTTCTGTCAGGCAGTTAAAGTAGGAGCACGTTGCTTTAATTCAGTCACTGAGCTGATTTGAAATTGGATTTTAGTTTTTGGAAGGCCTGGTCTATTTAGAGTCAACTTGACTCTTAGGATGTAATCCTTTAGAGGTCGTAATTAAATCTGGGGGTGTTTATCAGAGCCCCTGTGCCTTAATGGTTGTGAACTCCCATTTGTGTTGCCTCAGTTTGTGAGATAGCTGATAACTTGTTTTCCACTCCTTACAGGGTTCTCCTGGGATAATTTCCTTAATAAATAACTTGCACCTGAATTCTTGGCTTAGATTCTGTTTCTGGGAGAACCTGACCTAGGACAACATCTATCAATAAAGCAAAATTAGAAAGGGAGACAAAAGTAAAACTTAGGGATAAATAAATCCATCTCTCAATTACACTCAGGCCAAAACAGCCTATAAATATCTGTTCCATCTTGAGGACTGTAAAAAAACTAATCTTATTTTATTTTAATGTTTTATTTTATAGTTGCCCATTTATTTCTGCCTAATTAGAAGTTGAAAGGAATAGAGGAAGAAATGCAGGCTTAGATACACTGCTAGATACTTTGGTTTCTTTTTGGCTCAGCCTAACTCTGGTATGAAAACACCACAGCGAGAGCTTACCATCTAGGTGTTTTTCTAAAGAGATTGACTCCAAAACATTTGAACTTCTTACTCACAATTTTTCAACCTGCTGTGCACATCTGGAATTTGCTTTTACATCAGAGTGATTTTTTTTCTTCCTCATTTGGGCCCACGCTCATCTTCTAGTGCACTTCCTGCAGGGTGTGGGACTGGCTGAGCATGACTTTGAAGCAATACTGGGGATCCTGTAAGTTCTGCAATATTTTCTCTGTTATCTTTAGAGACAAAATAACTTTAGTGACAGTTTTCCCTTCACTTCCATTTTGATCTCAGGAAAAGCAAAATGGTTTATTGAAGATCCTCCAATCTACATTCAATAAAAGAAAATTTGCATAGAATATAAATAAGAGTTGTAAAATATATTTTTTACAGTAAAACATAAACTGGTTTATTGTATCAAATCTTAAATTTAGATGGTGTAGTCTTCCCAGGCTGCCTTAACAAAGTGCCATAGCTGGGTGGCTTAAACAACACAAATTTATTTTCTCACAGTTCTGGAGGCTGGAAGTCCAAGATCAGGGTGCCAGCATGGTTGTGTTCTAATGAGGACTCTTTTCCTGGCTTGCAGATAGTTTTCTTCTTTCTGTGTCCTCACATGATGGAGAGAGAACATAGAGAAACAGGAGTGGAGACCATGTGCATTTGGCCCACTTTTTATTTTTATTTTTTTTGAGGCAGAGTCTTTGTCACCCAGGCTTGAGTGCAATGGCATGATCTTGGCTCACTGCAACCTCCACTTCCCAGGTTCAAATGATTCTCCTGCCTCAGTCTCCTGAGTAGCTGGGACTACAGTCACATGCCGCCACATCCTGCTAATTTTTAAATTTTTAGTAGAGACAGAGTTTCACCATGTTGGTCAGGCTGGTCTCGAACTTCTGACCTCAAGTGATCTGCCTGCCTCTGCCTCCCAAAATGCTGGATTACAGGTGTGAGCCACCACTCTCGGCCTTGGCCCACTTCTTCATGTAACGTTCTTATACTTTCAGGGCCGGCTTGACCTTGATCACACATACATTGCTTCCATTAGATGATGGAGTGCTGCTGTGCTCACCAAACTTTACGGTGTGGTGGGTCAGATAACACCTATTTTCTGATGGGCAGCTCAAGTTGCATGGTAATTTGGTGGCCCATGGATAAATGTTCAGCCTCTACTAGGGCTCAGTAGTGGGCCAAAAGCCAGTTCTCAAAAGGAAAGTAGTTAACCACAGAGTGTGGCAGGGCTTTGTTTCAAAATCCAAAGGACTGGTGCTGTAATTCACCTGTAGGTGAACTTCTGCAATACTAATCTGTGTTGTTTCTGATTGACTAGTTTCATAGGTAGAGGGAGTTCTAGTGGCTTCCATTTTGCCTTATCCACCAAAATAGCCCTCACTCCACAGGACAGGGAACCAATGAAGCGATGCTGCTAGCTGTTGAGTAAGTCTATTCTAATTATTCATTCCAAAACTGGAGAAATAACAATTTCAAAACCAATTCAGAAAACTCATGCTTAAAATTATGTTCCTCTATGATCATTCTTGGTACCAAAATCTGTATTAGTCAGTGTTCTCCAGAGAAACAGAACCAATGGGATATATGTGTGTGTGTTTGTTGATTTATTATAAGGAATCAGCTCATGTGATTATGAAGGTCCAGTGCAGTTGTACAACTTGAAACTCAGCAGAATCAATGGTGTAGTTCTAGTTCATGAGAACCAGGGGAGCTGATAGTGTTAAGTTCCAGTCTAAAAGCTAGCAGGCTTGAGACCCAAGAAGGGCCAATGTTTCAGTTCAAGTCTAAACACAGGAAAAGACTGATGTCTCATCTTCCAGCAGTCAGGCAGCAAGAATTCCCTCTTACCTAGTGTTTTTGTTCTACTCAGGCCTGCAATTGCCTGGATGAGGCTTACCCACATTAGGGAGGGCAGTGCCCTATAGTCAGTCTACAGATTCAGATGTTAATCTCATTGAAAAACACTCTCATAGTTACATACAGAATAATGCTTGACTATATGTCTGGGCACTGACCCTGTAGCCCAGTCTAGTTGACATATAAAATTAACCAGTATGGATGCCCTTTTACAGAATCAATGCTTCACAGTTTATATTGACCGTTTATTCATAGCTCTGAGACAAATTATTTTTGTAACAATTTTGTAGGGGAGGAAACTAGGTCCAGAGAGATACTCAAGCAACTTGTCTGCGATGAGCCAAGTCCAGAGCCTAAGGATTACTGGCATTAAATTCAGCTTTTTATACCGCTTTATAATCTAAATGTAGAGGTGGTATTGTGGATGTAGTGGCTTAGGATCTGGGCTTTTAAATTATTCTGTATGGGTTTGAAAGTCACCTCATCTACTTATTAATCGTGAGGCCTTGTAAAAGTTACTTAGATTTAGATTTTTTTTTAAACATTTGTTTCCAAACCTTTAAGTTGGGATTTATCTAAAATTCATAAGGAAGATAAAGAGTAAAGATGAGGCAAGAGTATTTCAAAGATGTCAACGATAGGGAGGGATTGATTCTACCTGATATTAAGACTACTTATGAAATTATTGCATTAAAATGTTACAGTTTCAGCCTAGAGATAGACCAATAAAAGCAGACCAAGAAAGCAGAACGCAGAGACTAGAAACAGACCTACAACATGTGGGAATGTGCAGTTAAGTCAAAGGTAGAATTAAAATCAGTGGAGAACACATATATGGATTAGTTAATAAAGGGGGCTCAGATAATTGATTGTGCATATTGGATAAGATAAAATTAGATAACTACTATATGTAAAGATACATTCAGATGTACTAAAACCTGAGTGTGGAAGGAAATTATTTTCTGGAAAGGAAAATATAGAAAAATATTATGATAATTGGGTAGGGCAAGATTTCTTATACAAAGTGAAAAAAGGACACACACATACATACATAGAAAAAGGAAGGATTCAATTATCCATGCACATTAAAAATGAAGTCAAAACCAAACAAAACTTCTGTTCAACAAATGATACTGCGAGCAAAGACAAACTCAAACTAAGATATTTATACTGCATATAATCAACGGAAAAATGCAATCTATTAATAGAACATATGAAAGTTACAAATTAGTAAGAAAAAGGCAAACAACTCAATAGAAAGTAGGTAAATATTATAAACTGGCAATTTAAGGATGAGAAATCTAAATAGTCAAAGCACATATGAAAAATGTTCAAACATTTATAATTGGGCTTATGAAAATGGAAACATTTATAAGAAACTAGTTCATAACCATCAGATTGCCCCAAAATTAAGAAATTAGATAACACCAAGTGTTGGCAGGGATGTAGAAAAACAGTCACTTTTATACTTTGCTGTTGGAAGTATAAGCAGATTTAACTCATTTGAAGAAAGAAAATAGAAATATGTAATGAAGTTGAAGATGAACATACTCTATTTTGATACTCTACACCGGGGGTCAGCAAACTATGGTCTTCAGGCCAAATCTGGCCCACCACCTGTTTTTGTAAATCAACTCTTATAAAAACCCAACTGTGTGCATGCTTATTCATTTACACAATGTTTATGACTGTTTTCATGCTACCTGACAGAATAATGGCAACAGAGACCATATGGCCCACAAAGCCTGAACTATTTACTACCTGGCTTTTTATAGAAAAAGGTTTCCGATTCCTGCCCTAGATTTTAGAGAAACTCTCACATGCATACACACTGAAAAATGCACAAAGATATTTTTTGCTACTGTTTTTGATAAACATAAAATAGGATATATGCTCTTTTTTTTTACCAATAGAAGAAGGGATAAATAAAATGTGTGTTTTCTACGTAGTAGGATACTATATAGTAATTAAAATAACTAGACATGCATGAAATAACTAGAATAGTTATCAACATGCATACATTTCAACATATTGATAAGTAGAAAAAACAAATCTCAAAATATACCCACTATTACAACTACCTTGTTCTTCTCTTCCTTGGTCCGTCCCATGAAATAATTGTTTTACACAGTGGTCGTCAGTGGATTGGCATCATTAGATTATATGTGGATGGAGACTGATCACTATCTTGAATGTCACTGTAAATGGAACAACAAGATATTGGGTAACTCCT
The DNA here is from genome assembly GCA_963573385.1 of Cacajao melanocephalus. Classification (NCBI taxonomy): domain Eukaryota; kingdom Metazoa; phylum Chordata; class Mammalia; order Primates; family Pitheciidae; genus Cacajao; species Cacajao melanocephalus. The sequence goes on along the minus strand of CAUYLG010049492.1, from coordinate 27,170 downwards.
GATGTAATGCATTATAAAATATACTTTGTTTATGAAATGTTTTTGACAGAAAGGATGAAACTAAATCTAACCAAGTTCTAGAGTTAATGACTCTACAGAGGAGCAAAGGGACACATTTGGGATGTGGGGCATTATGCAGGACTATTATGTGGATTTTGCAAATCACAGGGAAATGCTAACGGGAAAAAATGAGTATGTGCATGTGTGTGTGTTTGTGTGTGTGTGTGTGTGTGTGCATATGTGCTCCTTTAGATTAAAAGAGATTCAAGAGACATAACAAACAAATGTAGAATATTACATTGTTTATACCTTGATTCAAACAAATCAACTGTGAAAGAAATTTTTAAGGCAGGGAAATTGGATTATAGTATGGGTTGATATCAAAGAGTTATTGATAATTTTCTTAGGTGTGATAATGTGATTGTATTTATGTTCAGATTTTCAGAGAAATGCATATTTCATGCAATATGTAGCAGTGAAATTATGCAATGTATGCGATTTTTTTGAAGAAGCTATTTTTTAAAATTAATTGATTTATTATTTTTCTTCCAACTTTTATTTTAGATCCAGGGGATATATGTGCAGGTTTGTTACAAGGATAAATTGCACGTCATTGGGGTTTGGTGTACAGATGATTTTATTACCCAAGTAGTGAGCATAGTACCCAACAGATAGTTTTCTAACCTCCCCCTCCTTGTACCGTCTACCCTCAAGTAAGCCCTGGTGTCTATTGTTCCCCTTTTTGTGTCCAGGTGTACTCAATGTTTAGCTCCCATTTATAAGTGAGAACATGCAGTATTTGTTTTTTTGTTCCTGCATTAATTTGCTTAGGATAATGGCCTCCAGCTGCATCTGTTTTGCTGCAAGGGGCATGATTTCATTCTTTTTTATTGCTGTATAGTATTCCATGGTGTATATATACCAGATTATTTTATCCAGTTCACCGTTGATGGGCATGTAGGTTGATTCTGTGTCTTTGCTATTGTGAAAAGTGCTGTGATGAACATTCAAGTGCATGTATCTTTATGGTAGAATGATTTCTATTCCGTTGGGTATATACCCAATAATAGGATTGCTGAGACAAATGTATGTAATTTATTTAAAAATACTTCAGCAAAAAAATCCCATGAAAAAACAAAAAACAGCTGGGTAGGTGAACGTGGCAAAGTTTTGATAATTATTGAATTTAGGTGATGAATTTATAGAAATTTGCTGTGTTACTCTCTCTACTTTTTTAATATTTGAAAATGTTCATAATAAAAAAGAATCTTTTCAGAATTTGACCATTTTCTCACTCCTTGCACTAACTACCCTGGTTCAAGCCACCACCTTCTTTCTATTGCAATCATCTTCTAACATGTTTCCCTACTTCTACCCTTACCTTCATATAGGCTAATCCCAACATAGCAGCCAGAGTGATTCCTTTAGAATGCAAGTCAGACCATGGCATTCCTCTGTGTGAAACCCTCCAGTGGCTCTCATCTCAGAGTAACAGCTAAAGTCCTTACAGAGCCCTACTGCTCTTCCCCCTCTGGTCCCCAGAGATCTTCCCCATACTTCTCTGCCCTCATCTCGTCGTCCTCTTTTCCTGGCTTGCTGTCCTTCAATGTCATCGGCTTCCTTGTTATTTATTCTTTGGACATATCTAGCATGCTCTCACCTCAGGGCCTTTGCACTTCCTGTTTTCCTTTTCTAGATTGCTTTCTCATAGGCTGGCTGTGTGACTTCCGACTTCCTCTCTCACTCACCCCTGCCCACCCTGCCAGATCTTTGAACTCATGGGCTCAAGCAATCTTCCCATCTCGGCCTCCCAAGTTGCTGGGATTACAGGTGCCTGCCACAGTGCCTTGCAACAGATCTTTACCCAAATGTCACTTTTTTTTTTTTTTTTTTTTGAGACAGATTCTCACTCTGTTGCCCAGGCTGTAGTGCAGTGGCATGATCTTGGCTCACTACAGCCCGCCTCCTGGGTTCAAGCGATTTTCCTGCCTCAGCATCCCTAGTGGTTGGGACTAGGCATGTACCACTATGCCCAGCTAAGTTTTGTATTTTTTTAGTAGAGACAAGGTTTCACCACTTTGGCCAGGCTGGTCTCAAACTCCTGGCCTTAAGTTATCCACCCACCTAAGCCTCCCAAAGTGCTGAGATTACAGGCCTGAGCCGCCATGCCCACCCTCAAATGTCACTTTCTCAATGAGGTCAACCAGATCATCCTATCTGCAATTGCATTCTGCTTTCTACTCCTTGGTACATCCCATCCCCTTTCTTTGCTTTAATCTCCTTGTAGCATTTCCCTTCATTTAACATACTATATATTGTATTATTTTATTATTTTTTCATTTCAACAAACATACCAATGTATTTATTTATTTACTTATTTTTTATTTTTCCATAAGTTATTGGGGGTACACGTGGTATTTGGTTACGTAAGTTCTTCAGTGATGATTTGTGAGATTTTGGTGCATCCATCACTCAAGCAGTATACACTGTACCATATTGGTAGTCTTTTATCCCTCATCCGCCTCCCACTCTTCCCCCCAAGTCCCTAAAATCCATTGTATCATTCTTATGCCTTTGCATCCTCATAGCTTAGCTCCTACATATCAGTGAGAACACGTAATGTTTGGTTTTCCATTCCTGAGTTACTTCACTTAGAATAATAGTCTCCAATCTCATCCAGGTCATGGCAAATGCCATAAATTCATTCCTTTTTATGGCTGAGTAGTATTTCTTTGTATAAATATACCACAGTTTCTTTATTCACTCATTGATTGATGGGCATTTGTATTGGTTCCACAATTTTGCCATTGCAAATTGGGCTGCTATAAACATGCATGTGCAAGTATCTTTTTCGTATAATGACTTCTTTTCCTCTGGGTGGATACCTAGTAGCAAGATTGCTGCATCAAATGGTAGTTATACTTTGAGTTCTTTAAGGAATCACTGTACTGTTTTCCATAGTGTTTGTACTAGTTTACATTCCCACCAGCAGTGTAGAAGTGTTCCCTGTTCACCACATCCACACAAACATCTACTGTTTTTTGATTATGGCCATTCTTGCAGGAGTAAGGTGGTATTGCACTGTGGTTTTGATTTTCATTTTCCTGATCATTAGTGATGTTGAGCATTTGTTCATATATGTGTTGGCCATTTGTATATCATTCTTTTGAGAATTGTCTATGTCCTTAGCCCACTTTTTGATGGGATTGTTTGTTTTTTTCTTACTAATTTGTTTTAGTTCATTGTAATTGTATAGATTGTGAAGATTTTCTCCTACTCTGTGGGTGTCTGTTTACTCTGCTGACTGTTCCTTTTGCCATGCAAAGCCCTTTAGTTTAATTAAGTCCCAACTATTTATCTTTGTTTTTATTGCATTTGCTTTTGGGTTCTTGTTCATGAAATCATTGCCTAAGCCAGTGTTTACAAGGGTTTTCCCAATGTTATCTTCCAGAATTTTTTTAGTTTCAGGTCTTAGATTTAAGTCCATAATCCATCTTGATTTGATTTTTGTATAAGGTGAGAGATGAAGATCCAGTTTCTTTCTCCCACATGTGGCTCCAATTATCTCAGCACCATTTGTTGAAAAAGATGTCCTTTCCTCACTTTATGTTTTTGTTTGCTTTGTGAAAGATCAGTTGGCTATAAGTATTTGGTTTTATTTCTGGGTTCTCTTCTGTTCCATTGGTCTATGCGCTATTTTTATATCAATACCATGCTGCTTTTGTGACTATGGCCTTATTGTATAGTTTGAAATCAGGTAGTGTGATCCCTCAAGATTTGTTCTTTTTGCTTAGTCTTGCTTTGGCTATGTAGGCTCTTTTTTGGTTCCATGTGAATATTAGAATTTTTTTTTTTAATTCTGTGAAGAATGATGGTAGTATTTTGATGGGAATTGCATTGAATCTGTAGATTGCTTTTGGCAGTATGGTCATCTTCACAATATTGATTATACCCATCCATGAGCATGGGATGTGTTTCCATTTGTTTGTGTTGTCTATGATTTCTTTCAGTAGTGTTTTGTAGTTTTCCTTGTAAAGGTCTTTCACCTCCTTGGTTAGGTAAATTCCTAAGTATTTTATTTTATTTTTCTGCAGCTATTGTCAAAGGGGTTGAGTTCTTGATTTGATTCTCTGCTTGTTCACTGTTGGTGGACAGAAGAGCTACTGATTTGTGTACATTAATCCTTGGATCCAGAAATTTTGCTGAATTCTTTTATCAGTTCTAGAAGCTTTCTGGAGGAGTCTTTAGGGTTTTCAAGGCAAACGATCATTTTGTCAGCAAAAAGTGACAGTTTGACCTTCTCTTTACTGATTTGGGTGCTCTTTATTTCTTTCTCTTGTCTGATTGCACTGGCTAGGACTTCCAGTACTGTGTTGAAGAGAAGTGGTGAGAGTGGGCATCCTTGTCTTGTTCCAGTTCTTAGAGGGAATATTTTCAACTTTTCCGCATTTAGTATTATGTTAGCTGTGGGTTTGTCATAGATGGTTTTTATTACATTGAGGTATGTCCCTTGTATGCCTATTTTGCTGAGAGTTTTAATCATAAAGGAATGCTTGATTTTGTTGAATGTTTTTTCTGCATCTATTTGACATGATCATGTGATTTTTATTTTTAATTCTGTTTATGTGGTGTATCACATTTATGGACTTGCATACGTTAAACCATCCCTACATTCCTTGTATGAAACCCACTTGATCATGGTGAATTATCTTTTTGATATGTTGTTGGATTCGGTTAGCTAATATTTTATTAAGGATTTTAACATTTACATTCATCAAGGATATTGTTCTGTAGTTTTCATTTTTGGTTATGTCCTTTCCTGGTTTTGGTATTAGTATGATGCTGGCTTCATAGAATGCATTAGGGAGGGTTCCTCCTTTCTCTATCTTATGGAATAGTGTCAAAAAGATTGGTACCAATTTTTCTTTGAAAATCCGGTAGAATTCTGCTATAAATCAGTCTGGTTCTGGATTTTTTTTTTTGTTGGTAATTTTAAAATTATAATTTGAATCTCGCTGCTTGTTATTGGTCTGTTCAGGGTATGTAATTATGATTTAAGCTAGAAGGGTTGTATTTTTCCAGGAACTTATCCATCTCTTTTAAGTTTTCTGGTTTATGTGTATAAAGGTGTTCATAGTAGCCTTGAATGATCTTTTTCATTTCAGTGGTGTCAGTTGTAATATCTCTCATTTCTTAGTGAGGTTATTTAGATTTTTCTCTCTTCTTTTCTTGATTAATCTTGCTAATGGTCTATCAACTGTATTTATCTTTTCAACAAACGAACTGTTGATTTCATTTATTTTTTGTATTTTTTTTTTTTGTTTCAATTTCATTTAGTTCTGTTCTGATCTTGGTTATTTCTTCTGCTGGTTTTGGGTTTGGTTTGTTCTTGTTTCTCTAGTTCTTTGAGGTGTGACCTTAGAATGTCAGTTTGTGCTCTTTCAGTCCTTCTGATGTAGGCGTTTAGGGCTATGAACTTTCCTCTTAGCACCGCCTTAGCTATATCCCAGAGGTTTTGAGAGGTTGTGTCATTATTGTCGGTCAGTTTATTGAAGAATTTTTAAAATTTCCATCTTGATTTTGTTTTTGACCCAATGCTCATTCAGGAGCAGTTCATTTAATTTCCATGTATTTGCATAGTTTTGAAGGTTCTTTTTGGAGTTGATTTCCACTTTTATTTCACTCTGGTCTGAGAGAGTGCTTGATAAATTTCAGTTTTCTTAAATTTACTGAGGCTCATTGTATGGCCTATCATATGGTCTGTCTTGGAGAAAGGTCTGCACACTATTGAATAGAATGTGTATTCTGTGGTTGTTGGATGAGGTGTTCTGTATATATCTGTTAAGTCCATTTGTTCCATGTGTAGTTTAAATCCATTGTTTCTTTGTTGACTTTCTGTCTTGATGACCTGTCTAGTGCTGCAGCGGAGTATTGAAGTACCACACTATTATTGTGTTGCTGTCTATTTCGTTTCTTAGATGTATAAGTAATTGTTTTATAAATTTTGGAACTCCAGTGTGAGGTGCATATATGTTTAGGATTGTGATATTTTGCTGTTGGGCAAAGCCTTTTACCATTATATAATGACCCTCTTTGTCTCTTCTAACTGCTGTTGCTTTAAAATTAGATTTTTATGATATAAGAATAGCTACCCCTGCTTGCTTTTGGTGTCCATTTGTATGAAATGCCATTTTCTACCCCTTTACTTTAAGTTTATGTCAGTCCCTATGTGTTAGGTGAGTTTCCTGAAGGCAGCAAATAGTTGCTTGGTGAGTTCTTATCCATCCTGCAGTTCTGTATCTTTTAAGTGGAGCATTTAGGTCATTTACATTCAATGATAATATTGAGATGTGAGATGTCATTGCATTCATCATGCTATCTGTTGCCTGTGTACTTTGCTTCTTTTGTTTTTTGTTTCTGCTTTTTAACTTATATTTTTGTTTTATAGGTCCTGTGTGATTTATACTTTAAAGAGATTCTGTTTTGACGTGTTTCTAGGATTTGTTACCAGATTTAGAGCTGCTTTTAGTAGTTCTTGTAGTGGGCTTGGTAGTGGTGAATTCTCTCAGCATTTGTTTGTCTGAAAAAGACTGTATCTTTCCTTTATATATGATGCTTAGTTTCACTGGATACAAAATTCTTGGCCGATAATTATTTTGTTTGAGGAGGTTGAAGATAGAGCCCCCAGTCCATTCAAGCTTGTAGGTTTTCTGCTGAGAAATCTGTTGTTAATCTGATAGGTCTTCTTTTGTAGGTTACCTAGTGCTTCTGCCTCACAGCTCTTAAGATTCTTTCCTTCGTCTTAACTTTAGATAACCTGATGACAATATGCCTAGCCAATGATCTTTTTGAGATGAATTTCCAAGGTGTTCTTTGTGCTTCTTGTATTTGGATGCCCTAGCAAGGCTGGGGAAGTTTTTCTTGATTGTTCTCCCCAATATGTTTTCCAAAGTTTTAGATTTCTCTTCTTCCTTAGGAACACTGATTATCCTTAGATTTGGTCATTTAACATAATCCCAGACTTCTTGGATGCTTTGTTCGTGTTTTCTTATTCTTTTTTCTTTGTCTTTGTTGAATTGGGTTAATTCGAAGACCTTGTCTTTGAACTCTGAATTTCTTTTCTTTACTTGTTCAACGCTACTGCTGAGACTTTCCAGAGTGTTTTGCATTTCTATAAGTGTGTCCAATATTTCTTGAATTTTTGATTTTTTAAAAAGCTGTCTATTTCCTTGAATATTTTTCCTTCACTTCTTATATTATTTTTTGGAATTTCCTTGCAATGGGCTTTGTCCTTCTCTTGTACCTCTCTGATTAGCTTAACAACTAACCTCCTGAATTCCTTTTCAGGAAAATCAGGGATTTCTTCTTAGTTTGGATCCTTTGCTGGTCAACTAGTGTGACTTTTTTGGAGGGTATTAAAGAGTCTTGTTTTGTTATATTGCCAGAGTTGGTTTTCTGGTTCCTTCTCATCTGGGTTGGCTCTGTCAGAGGGAAGGTCTAGGGCTGAAGGCTGTTTTTCAGATTCTTTTGTCCCATGAGATGTTCCCTTGATGTAGTACCCTCCCCCTTTTCTATGGATGTGTTTTCCTGTGAGCCCAACTGCTGTTATTGTTGTCTCTCTTCTGGGTCTAGCCACCAAGCAAGTCTACCCAGCTCCAGCCTGGTACTAAGGGGTTGTCTGCACAGAGTCCTGTGAGGTGAACCATCTATGGGTCTCTTAACTATGGATAGCAGCCCCCGTTCTGGTGGAGGTGGCAGAGGGGTGCAATGGACTTTGTGAGATTCTTAGCTTTGGTGGTTCAATGCTCTGTTTTTGTGCTAGTTGGCCTCCTGCTGGGTGGTGGTGCTTTCCAGAGAGCATCAGCTGTGGTAATATGGAGGGGAACCAGTGGTGGAAGGGGCCCTAGAACTCCCAAGATTATATGTCCTTTGTCTTCAGCCATCAGGGTGGGTAGGGAAGGACCATCAGGTGGGGGCAAGGCTAGGTATGTCTGACCTCAGATTCTCCTTGGGTAGGGTCTTGCTGCAGCTGCTGTGGGGGATGGGGGTGAGATTCCCAGGTCAATGGAATTGTGTACCTAGGAGGATGGTGGCTGCCTTTGCTGAGTCATGCAGGTTGTCAGGGAAGTGGGGGAAGGCTGCAATAACAGGCCTCACCCAGCTTCTATGCAAACTGAAGGGCTGGTCTCACTCCTACCGTGTCCCCCATAACAGCACTGAGTCTGTTTCCAGTCAGTGGGCAAGCCGGTCTTGAGAACTTGCCCCAGGCTACCTGCCTCCCAGGTGCAAAAGAAAAGGGCTTGGTTCTTCTCCCACCTGAGGAGTCTGCACATTGGATTTGTGCCCTCAGAGTTCTAGCCAGAAGGCTTCTCACCCTGTTCAAATTGTTACAAAGTTTCAATGGATACCTATGGTGCCAGGTAGGAACGGCCTGCTTGGGGACCCAGTGAGCTCCCGGGACCTTTCTACTGCTTCCTCTACCCCTGTATTTCACTTGGCTCTCTAAATTGACTCAGCTAAATTGCAGGAAACTTCTCCTGCAAACAGACCTTCAGTTTCTTCAGTGGGGGTGTGTGTTTGGGAGAGGAAGATATCCCTTTCCTACTTCTGCAGTTGGGGATTCACAGTATTTGGGGTGTCTCCTGGGTCCTGCAGGAGCAGTCCGCTTCTTTCAGAGGGTATGTGGGTCCGCTCAGGATTACTGGTCTGTTCTTGCAGTCAATCTAGAGCTAAAATCCATAATGTGAGCCTCCACATGCTGCTCTGTCCATCCAAGATGGAGCTGTAAACTAGTACTGCCTCCCATCCACCATGATGATCCTCCACCACATACTATATATTTTATGTTTTTATTCTTCTATTGACTGCTTTAACCCTCAAGAATAAGAAGAGAGATTTTTGTCTGTTTTGTTGTTGGCTTTAGACTTAGTGCCTAGAATAGAACCTGGCACCTATGAGATATTCAGTAATTTAAAAAATCTTGTTGATTGAATCTCATTTATGTCTCATCATTAATGAAGGGTAGTATTCCAGAAGATAAGAAAAGGGGTTTTGATTCACAGAGGCTTGGTTTGAATTTCAGATTTGCCATTTACTAGCCAGCAATGAGGCATTGGGTGAGCCATTTATGCTCTCTCAACCTCAATTTGTTCATCTCTGAAGTGGGAGAACACTTATCCCTTGTGCTATACATGATTGCTATCGGATCAAGATGAAAATTACTATTCAAATGTGAAGAATTTTGCTAATAGTTAATGATAATACTTACTTACGGAACACATAATATGCTCCAAGCACTGTGTTGATAGTTTAATATATAAAGTGTATGTATAAAATTTCATTTAATCATCACAATAACCATACAAGCTGACTTTTAAAAATTTTAATTTTACAGATGAAGACACTGAGGTTCAAGGGTGTTAAAATGGTTTGTCCAAGGTCACTAAAACAGTGAGTAGCAGGTCAGATATTTTACTTCAGGCCTCTCTAAATCTTCTGTGTTGCAGAGCTAGGTTTTTATGTCTTTGAAAGTCATTCATTTCTTCTTTAGCTAGTATGCTTAAGCTGTGGCTTAAGTCTAATTTTACTAAAACAATTAGAGTCTTAGCATTAAAATGACAATGGCTTTTTCTTAGCACCACAGAAATAGCTCATGAGTATGAACATTTTACAAAAAGAAGAGGTCAAAGCAGCAATCCCATTACTAGGTATACCCAAAGGATTATAAATCGTTCTATTATAAAGACATATGCACACGTATGTTCATTGCAGCACTGTTTACAATAGCAAAGACGTGGAACTAACCCAAATGCCCATCAAAGAGACTGGATAAAGAAACTGTGACACATATACACCATGGAATACTATGCAGCCATAAAAAAGGATGAGTTCATGTCCTTTGCAGGGACACAGATGAATCTGGAAACCATCATTCTCAGCAAACTGACATAAGAACAGAAAACCAGACACCACATGGTCTTACTCATAGGTGAGTATTGAACAATGAGAACACATGGACACAGGGAGGGGAACATCAAACACTGGGGTCTGTTGGGGGGTGGGAGGTTAGGGGAGGGATAGCAGGGGGTGGGAGATTGAGGAGGGATAACATTAGGAGAAATACCTTATGTAGGTGATGGGGGGATGGAGGCAGCAAACCACCATGGCATGTGTATACCTATGTAACAATCCTTCAAGATCTGCACATGTACCCCAGAACTTCAAGTAAAATTAAAAGGGGATCAAAGATGAAATAGTGACAAATCTTCTTTTGGGTAATTCTTTTTAGACTATATTTAAATATGCCCTAATGGCAAGGACAGAAGAAAATTAATGGCCAGAGCTGCTGCTTTAAAAATAAATATTGCCATCTAGGAAATGCCAAGATGGTTTTCATTTTGCAAGAACCAGCGTTCAGTTTTAAGTGTGCAAGTAGATTTTGAAGTTTAGGAAATATCAATGTTTTAGATCTTACCATAGCTGAATACTGTTGTTTATAGAGACCAGGTTCCCACCCCAGCTTTGCCTTTGCCTATCATGTGGCTAAAGCTATCACAGATGATCAGAAATTTGAAACAGAGACTGCCATACCCAGGGAAGTCTCATGTTTTCTCTGTCAAATTACTCTCTCTTGGAGTACACATGTGGTTATCTTGCTCAGAGAAAGAAAACAAATCAAAATCAAACTTCTACTAAGAGCAATCATTATGTGTCCTGGCAGGTAGGTCAGAAAGGAGGGAATGGCAGTGTCAAGAGAAGAACCATGGGTAGAATAGACAGGAGTCTGCAGAAATGGGATTACAGGCTACCTTTACCCAATTCAGATTACTTAGGCAAAAGAAGGAATACATTAGACAGCACATGTGTGCAGAAGAGGAGTGGGAATGAAGCCATGGCTCAGAAACAAGAACTAGGACCTTCAATGCCATTAGGACATGCATTTCTGCATCTCTCAAACATTCTCCACACATAGAAAGTAGCACAAACAAGAAGAGCTAAATGTCATGCCACACACATCTCACAACTTCAGGACCAATGAGGGATGCATTTCTCTCCCATGGCCCAGTTTAAAAAATCCAAGGGTAAGTCCTTACTGGCCTTGTGGAAGTAATATGTCCATCCTTGGATCACTCATTGTGTGCTATAACTGATAACCTTTACTTGTACCACATGGTTGGAGTTGAGAGAGGAGCAACTTCCTAATAGAAAGGGGGAGTCATACTCAAACAAGAGAAGGATATTTGGACATATGTACTGTGTCCTTTACGGATCCTATGGTATAGCCATGTGTTTGGTTAGTTGATGCAATAACATAGTACTATCTTCGGGTTATCAGTTCCTTGCATTTACATAGCAGTTCCTGATTTCCAGAGACCTTTCCTAACTTTATCTCATTTAAACCTCTATCACTCTATGAATTAGGTCAGGCATCCAGTTATTTGGGCTCAGGGCAGATGTAGTGATTTGTCCAAGACCATCTGTTGAAATACTTAGCTTGGATCATTCTTGCTACCTTTGATCTATTCACTCAGAGAAAATAATCATCGATCCATCAATGCCATTCTAGGAATCTATTCTGAATTAATATTCACATATGTGCAGTGGTGTTCATTGTAGCAAAAAATTAGTCACTTTCAGGGTTCATCAGTAGAAAAGTGGCTATATAATCCATATAATTTATAGTACATTCATTTCATGAAACACTATGCCTGTGTACTAACATGGAAAGATCTTCAATATATTTTTAAATGAAAAAGAAAGTTGCAAAACAATGAATAAAACATAATCCCATTTATGTAAAAAAAAAAAAAGAAACAAACCTACATATGTGAAGAAATATATTGAAAAGGGGTGGAAGAATACACTTTAAACTATAAGTAGTGGCCAATGTTGGGAAGTAAAAAAGAGGGAAACTTGGAGGTCCTTTATATTTTACTCTGTGTAGTTATGTAGTGCCTGAATTTTTAACAAGGATGTATCCATATACTACTTACATAATAAAAAACAAACAGAACAAAATCCAAAGCATCCCCCAGGGACCCATTGGTCTGGGATGAAATTTCTCTAGGTCTCTGTGTCATTTAAAACCTTATGCATCCCTTATGGGTTGGGTCTGAAACCATTCATTTTAGAGCAAAGTTCTTATAAAATGCCCATGAATCCATCCCTTCTAAATATCTAGTACATGCATAAATATATGTGGGAAATGAGGTATAAAAAATTGTAAGTAAAGGTCTCTTCTCAAAGAGTATGTAACTGGAAAGGCAAATATATAAGTTAAATATTAATAAACTCTGTGGAGTTCTTAGTACTGGAAATTTACCAGCCTTAGTTTTGCACTGTGTAAAATGTGGACTAGGTGGTCTCTAACAGGCCTTATGTTGGATATTTTGGAATTCTGTGATTATGTTGTAGCCTGTTCAAGACTTTATTTTAGAGTCATGAGGAAACATGGCTAGTATTAGACTCCAAACCACAGGGAAAAAGAGATGTCAGAAGTCAGCCAGGATGGAATTCAACATCACTTTGGGTTACTTGGAAAATATTTCTGTAAATATAGAAGACATACATTCTCTTTAAATATAAGACTAAGGAAGGTGGCTGGATAATTACATTGCTGTATAATCCTTTGCCTAAGAGCTGCAAGTACCAGTGGAGAAAGAAAGGAACGGAAAGCTAATAGGTGAACTCTGGAAAGCATGCACACAACCAAGGCAAATGGTTTCTCTCCTGACAATGGGACTCTCAATCCTTAGCTAATCAGTCAAACAAACACTCAAGAGAAACTCAAGGTAAAAGGTGGAGAAGGCTTTTTGCCCACTCAACTGGGCTTAAAAGCCTTTGCAGAAGTGCTTCGGAGCTTACAGATGAGACAAAGGCAACAGAGGGAGCTGTGTTGGGGAGACTTAAAAGCAAAGGCATAGAGTAAACAGATTTCAACAAGACAGTCTTTATTGTTGAAAAGCCACTGAGCAAAATCCTGCTTTTTGCTTCCAAATTACTGTAGCAGGGAGCTTCAGGAAACGAACAAGACTAGCAAATGTCAATAATGAACGTTCTCCGCACACATCACCTTCCTATCCCCTCCTTCTTTTAATCTGCAAGAAATATGTTAAAACACCAAATAATGTACTCCTTCCCCATTATAAAGTAGCACAAACAAGAAGAGCTAAATTTGGAAGATAGGATAGCAAAGGAGGTAAAAATTTTAAATCAGGCAAGTCTGGTGTGTTGCCTTAAGCATGTAACTTAACCTCTCTGAGCCTCGGTTTTCTCATCTGTAAAATGGAGACAGTAATGGTACCTACTTTATGGAGTTGTCATAAGGAGTAAATAGGATAATTCACTTCAAGTGTTTAGAACAAGGCCTGAGACATTGTAAATAAACACTCAGTAAACAGTAGATATTATTGTCATTATTATTATTAGTTTATTTTCAAATCTGCTTTGGTGCAGAAGGACAAGATAACTTTGCTCTAGCAATTGTAGAGAGTAATTTTTGATTCCTTTACTCTGTGATTCGGGGAATCTCTACATATAGCTCCAAAGTCACCCTGGGAAGGACAAGCTCATGGAGGGCTCTTTCCTGCCCATTCGCCTCATTTAGGTGCAGCCATCATTCAGGCTCTTGGTTAAGTTTCCAAGGACCCTTTGGATCAAGGTATGTTACCCCTTTTGCTTTCCCAATTGCTTATCACAATTCTAATTAGGTGATTTTTTAATGTAATTATTTGTCTATTTTATCAACTGCTTAATTTTTAAAAAGTTAAAAATGACTTTTATCCAAATATGTAGTGAGTGCATGCCAAAGATTGACTCTGGAAACTAGAAGCATGATTAGGCTGGTTCAAAGAGCATTTGTAAGTTGTGGAAGGTATGTTGAAGCAAGTTTGCTGCACTACAGACAAAAATTCGACTCCTGGTTCCTGAAATGTTCTATAGGCAATAAAATTATAACCTTTGGGTTGTCTTTTGTACTTCACTAGACAAAAGCCTACAAATTAACGTGTAACTTCACAGAGGCTCTGCTTTAATCAATGATTAATAATAAATCAAATAAAGATACATTCTGCTAGGTAATGAAATAAAAACTGGAGTAGGGGCAGGGACTATTAAGTGAAGTTTTGGTATGACTTTGAAAAGACATGCAGTCCTCTTTAGGCCTTATTTCCAAGACTTAAATAATTTTTCTTACTAAATGTGTATTTCCTTAGGTAGAATGTAAGCTCTATGATGCTGGGGTCCATGTGGTCTTGTAGTCCCAAACCTTGCACAGTATCTGGCATGACTGTCTAAACCAGGGGTGTCCAATCTTATGGCTTCCCTGCCCCACATTGATAGAAGGAGAGTTATCTTGGGCCACACACAAAATACACGAACACTAACAATGACCTAAAAAAAAATGCAGGAAAATCTCATAATATTTTAAGAAAGTTTACAAGTTTGTGTTGGGCCACATTCAAAGCTGTCCTGGGCCGCAGGTTGAATAAGCTTGGAACTTGGTAAACCAAGCCCTCTGGGTTTGGGGTGGGGTCTGTGATGTTTTTGCTGCAATGTCTTGCACCCTATGTCCTTCCAGGGTGCTCCTTGCTCTCTCTTGGAGCCAGTCCCTGCTGCAGAGTTCTGTGAACTTATACCTTGTATCCTACATTTTTTTTCAATTTTTATACTTAAGTACACAAGTGAGATTCAGCTATCATTTAATTTTTTTGTTGGTATCTTTAGGTTTTGTGATCAAAACCACATTTACCTTATAAAAATCAATTGAGTTGCATGCTGTTCTCTCTATATTGGAATAGTTTTGGTAATAACAAAGGAGTAAATTGTTTTTAGGCAATTTAAGAAAACACTTCAGTGACTTTGTTAGTATCATTTTGAAGGGAGGCATAAACTTTTTTTTTTTTGAGACAGAGTCTCACTGTCACCAGGTGCCAGGCTGGAGTGCAGTGGAGCAATCTTGGCTCACTGTAACCTCCGCCTCCCGGGTTCAAACAATTCTCCTGCCTCAGCCTCCCGAGTAGCTGGGACTATAGGCGCATGCCACGACGCCCAGCTGATTTTTGTATTTTTAGTAGAGATGGGGTTTCACCATGTTGGCCAGGAGGGTCTCGATCTCTTGACCTCCTGATCTGCCAGCCTCAGCCTCCCAAAGTGCTGGGATTACAGGTGTGAGCCACCGTGCTCGGCCAACACAAACTTTTTATAACTGTTTCTACTTCTTCTGTGATTAGTTTATTGGTGCATTTGTATTCTCTATTTTGCTAGGACTCATTTTATTATTTAATACTTTAACAGTTATCCCTAGGGTATTGATAATGATAGTTATTCATACATAGTTTAGAATATTATCATCCCTCTTTAAAATAGTTGTTTCTATTCATTGCCGATATCGTCTCTCTCCTTGTATTTTACTATTTTTGATACATTTGCCAGTTCTCCCTTTTTTTGTGAATTTATCTTACTGTATCTTACCATTTTTGATAAATTTGCTAATTTTTTTTTGTTAATTGAAACATGTCCTCAACTTTGTTAATTTTTAAAAAGTCAACTATTAATTTGATTTACGAACTCAACTTTTTTTTTTTTTTTTTGTGACAGAGTCTCTCACTCTGTTGCCCAGTGCAGTGAAGTGATCTCTGCTCACTGCAACCTCCACCTCTTGGGTTTGAGGGATTCTCCTGTCTCAGCCTCCTGAGTAGCTGGGACTGCAGGTGCATACCACCAGGCTGGGCGAATTTTTGTATTTTTAGTAGAGATAGAGTTTCACCATGTTGGCCAGGTTGGTCTTGAACTTCTGGCCTCAAGTGATCCACCCACCTCGACCTCCCAAGGTGCTGGGATTACAGGCATGAGTCACTGCACTAGGCCTCAACTCAACTTTTTAAGCATTTTGTTCATTTATTTTGTTAGTTTTATTATTTTCATTTTACTTTTTTCTTTTGGTTTTTCATTTTAGCCTCTTAACAGAGAAAGGCTTTGCTTTTATGTTTTTTTCCTCTTCCTTACTAATTTAGAAAAAAGAGTGTTCTTCTGAGCACTGCTGTGTGAGTACTCCATCAATTTTAATACAGAAATATAATTTCAAAATACTCTGTAGTATAGGGATTTTTTTTTCTTTTTTGATTCATTCAAATATTTATTGAGCAGCCAAGGAGATCCAAAGGAGATAAAAACGTGGTCAAAGAGGTGAGACAAATACACAAGTAACAGAAAGCAAAGGGCAAGGCTCACAGCATCACAGCCATCACAAGAAAGTGCTTTAGGACATAAGAGTGAGTTTGTTTCCAGCCTGGAAGGAGCATGGCTGGCACATCAGGAAAGGGGATTCAGATGAAAACAGAAGACTTCAATCTGGATGGCTGATGATACTCAGCATGGACTATATTTGTCTCTTTTCTCTCTCCCCATCTTTGGACTTAATTTTGCAGTATTGCCCAGGACTGTTCAGTGTGCTTTTTCTATATTTGCTTGCATTTTTGCTTTCATATCTTCTATAGAACTAGATCCTTTTGGTATTTTTAGGAGGTTTTTCCCATTTTTTGAAGTATTCATGACCTTTCAATCTTGGTCTTGATAGTTTTGAATCTTTTCCATTCTGGTTTGATTTTGGTGCATTTTTGGCTGGAGTATCTTGCACAGATTTCTTCACTGGAGCTTTTTCTTCAATTTCCTCATCATCAAAATTATCGTCATCATCTTCATCAGCAGCAAGTTTTACTTTTTTCTGCAGAAACTTGCTACTACCTCCAGGGGAGGACTGCCTTTCAGATATATAACTTAAGAGTTTCACATTCTCCTCCTCATCTTTTGACTCTGCCTCTTCCTCCACAGCTACTAATATGCATTGGTCCACTAATATGCACTGGTCCTGATCCACACTTCAACTGTAATCCCATGGCTGATGTTATTTCAAAGCCCCCAAGGGAAACCGTTGGCTGTACTGACATTTTCAAAGTTCCCAGTGTTACTTCAATAGGACTGCCTTCGTAATTCATTGCCTCTGCTTCAACAATGTGCAATTCATCTTTTACACAGCCCCTAAACTGACCATTCTTAAAGATAACTGGCGCTTATTTTCATCGTTATCCACCCTAAAGCAATCACCTTTGTTGGCCTTTAGTTCACAGCCAAAAGGTAGTTCTGGGGCCACAGGGGGCTTGTGTTCAAGTCCATTGAATCTTCCATGGAGCGGCGGCATGCACTTAGGTGGCAGAAAAGGCAGATGGATATAAACAACTACTGCTCCAGAGAACAGCTGTGCAGGATGGACGGAATCACACCAGGCACAGAATTATTTTCTTGATGTAGGAAGTACTTAACATTTTTGTTTGTGCATGCATTTAAAAACTCTAGTTTACCGAGATACGATTTATATACAATAAAATTTACCTCTTCTAACAAAAGAGTTTAATGAGGTCTTACAAATGTGTAAAATTGTGTGGTGACCACCACAATCAAGATATAGAACATTTCTGTCTCTTCGTGAAGCTCCTCACGCCCCTTGGCAGTCAACTCTCTCTCCTACTCCTGGTTCTGGGCATCACTGATCTGTTTTCTGTCACTATAGTTTTGCCGTTTATGGAATGTCGTATAAACGCAATTGCACAGTATGTAGTCATTTGTGTCTGTCTTCTTTTGCTCAAAATCAGATTTTTTAGATCCGTCCATGTGTTGCATGTATCACAGAATGCTTTTTTTTTTTTTTTTTTTGGCAGAGTCTTGCTCTGTTGCCAGGCAGGAGTGCGGTAGCGTGATCTTGGCTCATTACAACCTCTGCCTCCTGGGTTCAAGCAATTCTCCTGCCTCAGCCTCCCAAGTAGCTGAGACTACAGGCGCACACCACCACGCCCAGCTAATTTTTGTATTTTTAGTAGAGATGGGGTTTCACCATATTGGTCACGATGGTCTCCATCTCTCTCTCTCTCTTTTTTTTTTTTTTTGAGGCAGTCTCCCTCTGTCGCCAGGCTGGAGTGCAGTGATGCGATCTCGGCTCACTGCAACCTCTGCCTCCCGGGTTCAAGCAGTTCTCCTGCCTCAGCCTCCCAAGTAGCTGGGACTACAAGCGCGCACCACCACACCCAGCTAAGTTTTGTATTTTTAGTAGAGAGGGGGTTTCGCCATGTTGGCCAGGATGGTCTCCATCTATTGACCTCGTGATCCACCCGCCTTGGCCTCCCAAAGTGCTGGGATTACAGGCGTGAGCCACTGCTCCCAGTCTCTCTCTCTCTCTCTCTCTTTTTTTTTAGTTGTTGTATAGTGTGTCATTGTGTGGATGCACCACAGTTTGCTTATCCATTCACCAGTTAGTGAACATTTGGGTTGTTTTCAGTTTTTGGCTGTGATAAATAAAGCTGATATAAATCTGATTGAACTTTTAGTTTTTAATTGTATTGTTTTAATATTGTGAAATATTAGACTTTCTGACTTCTTTTTGTCTATCTTCATCCATAATATGATAAATTTTTATACATCCGTATATTCTTAAAAAGGAGGTATATTCTATTCTACCTTTTGCATCTCTCCATTGTCTGATTCTCTTGATCAACTCTACAATGTCTTCTATTATTTTATTTTTTATTAATGATTAGCTTTCTGATTATTTTGTATTGAGAGGCAACACACTACTGTGGTTAAGAGAATGGGCTGTGGAATTAGAAAGAATTGAGTCTTAGTCGTAACTTCACCTATTACTAGTGGAGTTTTCTTGGCAGAGTCACTTAACTTTTTAAAGTCTTAGTTTCCTACCTGTGAAATGGGGAGAACAATATAGCAATACCTACCACATGGAGTTGTGAGGATTAAATGAGACGATGTATGTAAAGTGCTCAGAATGGTACCAGGTAGATAGAAAAATCTCAAAAACTGATACATTTGGCTATTTTTATATTGGAGTAGTTAGGTCTGTAATTTCAATCTACTCCTGTTTTTCTTGAATTTCAGGTGTTCGTTTAATTGTATGTGTTGATCTGTTGTTTTGGACATATAATTCAGAATTGTTGAATTTTTGTTCTTTAATTTACAGTTTACTATGCTTATTTAATGATGATTTCATGTCTCAATGCTTTTTTTTCCTTTTTTTTTTCAGACAGTGTCTCTCTGTGTTGCCCAGGCTGGAGTGCAGTGGCACAATCATTGCTCACTGCAGCTTCCAGCTCCTGGGCTCAAGCAATCCTCCTGCCTCAGCCCCCTGCAAGTAGCTGGGATTATAGGCATGCACTACCACATCTGGTTAATTAAAAATTTTTTTGTAGATATGGGGTCTCCCTCTGTTGCCCAGACTGGTCTTGAACTTCTGGGCTCAAGTGCTCTTCCCACCTCAGCCTCCCAAAGTGCTGGGATCGCAGGCATAAGCCACCACGCCTGGCATCTCAATGCTTTCCACCATGATACTGGTGTTAACCATTAGGTACTTTTTAGGATTATGGTTATTATTTTTACAGTTACCAATATGCGTTTATAACTCTACTTTTATAACGTTCTCACAGTTTTGGGGCCCCTTAAGTCAAATGCCTACACGGGCCACGCAGACAGTACCAACGTGAGTAGCAGGCTGAGAGTAAGGTAAGTCAATACCTGGCTCATGTCTCCGATCCCCAGTGCAGCTCCTGACTCATTGCATTGCCTTTTAAGGCATCATGCCTGTTGTCCACGTGCTGGCTGCGTTTGCCACAACATGCCAATCTCTGCACCTGCCACAGATTTTTCCCCTACATTTTATCTGTAAATGAAAAAAAATTGTACTTTGGTTGTGTCTGTTTTCACCAGCCAATTGTTGAATTTACTATTTCATATAGCCCAAATTTTATGTGGAAGTATGACTGTTTATTGTTATAATTAACCAATTTGTAGTATCTACCAACTGTCACTAAATTTAGCTTAACTGTTTAGTGTTTAGCTTTGCTTCTACTTTATGTGTTTTCTATAGTGTATTTTCTCTAAAATTGTTAATATACCCTTTAATATTTTTAAATTGCGCTTATAATACAAGAACATATTATGACTGTAAGAGATTCAGTACAGAAACTGTGCAGAACTTAGAGCATGAATCACGAGAGCACCTCCTTCATTTCCTGTCCTCCCTCCATTCTCACCTCCTTCCGAAGGGAAAAAAAATCAGTCAACAGTCTGGAGTATATTTCTGCTTCTCTCTTCTATGTATTCCAAGTACATTTGTATATATATCTACATATATAAATATTTTAAACAAATAAATGATATATTCCATATACTGTTGTATGACATACTTTAAAAAAAATGCCTAAAATTATGTCTTATGTTGTGTACAACTCATCCTCTGTAGAAGACGTGCAGTATTTCACAATATAAACATTATAAAATTTATTTTGCTTATATGGGAATTTACATGGTTCCTAATTTATGGTATCACAAATGGCGCAATAGCCAGCATTGTGCATGCCTGTTTATATAGGAAGAACAGGTACCTATAAGTGGGAATGCTTAGTCACATGGCATGCACATTTAAGCCCACTGATAAATACTGCCAGATTACTCTTCAGGAAGGCTGAATCCTTTAGGGTAGCCACCAACAGTATTTGAGAGTATGTATTTCTCACACACTCCTAAAACATTAATGCTTTTGATCTTTATGATTTTGCCAATCTCATATGGGTAAAAAAATGGTAAACTAAATGATTTAGTTTGCCTTAGTCTTCCCCTAAATATTAGTAGTTTCATCATTTTACATGTTTGATGATTATTGTGGGGCTTACATTATATATTTTTTCTTTAAACACTTTCAAGTATGATTTACAATAGGACCGAGCATAGATCATAAGTGTGTAAACGTACACGTTTTTACGAACGAACACACCCCTGCAACCATCACCCAGATGAAGAAACTAAATATTACCAGCATCCAGCTTGTACACCTTCCCAGCCAGCATCCCTTTCGTGCATCACTTTTTTGTATTTTATATAAATAAAATTATACAATATGTATGCTACAGTGTCTTGCTTCTTTTTCTTAACATTATTTTGGAGATATTCCTCCATATCATTTCATGTAGTTGTAGACAATTTCTGCTTATTGCTGTCTAGATTCTACTGTGTAAATATATCACAATTTCCTTATTTATTTTTCTTTTTTTATTGGGGGGGATCTCACTATGTTGCCCAGGCTGGTCTTGAACTCCTGGCCTCAAGTGATCCTCCCACCTAGGCCTCCCAAAGCACTGGGATTACAGGCATGAACCACTGCACCCAGCCATTTCCTTATCTATTCTAGTTTTGATGGACATTTGTGTTGTGTCTAGGTTTTGGCTGTTATGACTACTGCTGCTCTAAACCACAAGGTATAGGTTTTTGGGTAAAGTAAATTTTTGTTTCTTTGAGTACTTTGGAGTGAGATTACTAGGTCATTTGTTAAGTGTGCATTTAACTTTATAAGAAACTGTCAAGCTGTTTTCCAAAGTATCTTTACTATTTTTTGTCTTCACTGTATAGGTTCCAGTTGCATTATATCTGCTCAACATTGGTGGCGTATTTTTTATTTTGTCCCTCTAATAACTGTGCAGTGGCATCTTACTGTGATTTTAATGTGCGTTTCTCTAATGTTTAATGATGTAGAATATCTTTCGTGTGCCTGTTTTCCGTCTGCATATCCTTTTTTGTGAAATATTTGTTAAGTAATATGCTCATTTAAAAAATAGGGTTGTTTTATTTCTTACTATTGATTTTTAAGAGTTCTTTATATATTCTAGATACGAATTGTCAGATACGTTATTTGCAAATATTTTTCCAAGTCTGAGACTTGTCTCTTCCTTGCCATATTAACATTGTTTGAAGTTTTGTTGGCCCTTAAGAGTTTTAAATTCCTATGTACACAAATTTGTCAGTCTGTTTCTTATGGCTTCTGTTGTTAACGTATCGCTTCAGAAGGCTTTCTAATGTTATATACACCTACGTTTCTATTTACCACTGTGTAAAAAACAACAGTAAAACCTGCTAACACACACATTAAATTATACATTTATCCTATTGAATATCTGTTTCCATCTCTCAAACAATTAAAAAACCCTTCATGTGCCTCTCTTTACTTTCTTTCCTCTGATGCTTTCCTCATTACTCCTCATGTGGTGAGGGATTCCAGATAGCTATTATTCTGCATCATCTTTTAGTTTCATTTTTTGTTCTTGTTTTGTTTTCCTCCAAGCATGCTGTCTATACATCTGTTTCCGAAAGGGTTTGTGAATCACAGACTTCTGAGCCTTTGACTATGGAAAATACTTATTTTTCTCTCATTCTTGAGAGACTAGGTAATAAGTTTAAAATAATTTCAAGATATCGTTTTCTTGTCTTCCTGCTTATAATATTATGAGTGAGAAATACAATACCATCTGATTGACATGTGTTTATTTATTTGCTTATCTATCTATATGTTTATTCATTTTCTTTGGAAGTTTTAGGATTTTGTTTTTATCCTTGGTTTTCTGAAATGTCATCTCAGTGTTCTAGATGCTGGTCTTTTTTTTTTTTTTCATCTTTCTTGACACTTCACCTGGTCTTTCAATTTGAAAACATGTATTTTGAAAAACTTTTTCTATTTATTTATTGGAGTTATTCCTCATTCTAATTCAATCTTTTTTTTCCAATCCGCAACTCCTATTAGATAGATACGAATTACGTTGCTTCTTTAACTTTTGTTTATAAAAATAGAATTAGGTTTATGTTTTTATGCTTTTATTTTGTAATTGACAAATAGAAATTGTATGCATTTATGGTATACAACATAATGTTTTGATACATACATACATTAGGAAATGATTAAATCAAGCTAATTAACATTTTCATCACCTCACATACTTTTTTTTTTGTGGTGAGAACATTTAAAATCTACTCTCTTGGCAGTTTTTGAGTATATAATACACGATTATTATCTATAGTCACCATACTATGCAATGGAACTACAGAATGTATTCCTCTTGTCTGACTAAAACTTTTTACCATTTGACCAACATCTCTCCATCCTGTCCCCACTGTCCCTATCTGCCAGCCTCTGGTAGTCTCCATTCTATATTCTGCCTCTGTGAGTTCAACTTTTTTTTTTTTTTTTTTTTTTTAAGATGGGATTTCACCATGATGGCCAGGCTGGTCTTGAACTCCTGACCTCAGGTGATCCACCCACCTTGGCCTCCCAAAGTGCTAGGATTACAGGCGTGAGCCACCGCGCCCGGCTTGTGAGTTCAACTTTTTTAGATGGAATCTGCATTTCCTAGGCCCACAAAATCTGTAGGTAAGAAGGCTGTAGGAGATTATCATAGATATCCTAACAAATGAGTTAGGCTAATGGAATAAATAATAGAAAGTTTTTTTTTGTTTTGCAATTGTCTGGCCAGTGTAGACAGCATTAAGGAATTGTACAATCTTATGGCTTTAATGTTTGTTAATTCATATAACTGCTTAAATTATTTTCTTTACTAAATAATTTTTATTAAAAATGACTCTGAAAACCTTTTTTTGTTTTTGAGATTGAAGTAGAGTTGAAATGGAAGTCTAACCAGGTTCTGTTGCAAGTCTCAATGTTATATTTCTAATTATTTACTCAGTTATACAATTTTATGTGCAATTGGAATTTCTGAAAGCCTTTCCATGAATTTAATCTCTTCTGATTCCATGGTCAACATCATCAAAATGCAATCTCTCAGCCATTTTCCAATATTCGAAGAGTAAGGAATTGATTGCGTTTAAGCACTGAATACTGGTATAGCTTAGAAGAATTTACTGCGTTTACTAGGTCTTGACAAACTGTCTTTAGTATACCCTGATCCATGTAATCCTTCTCCATCAACATGCTGAGAACCTTAGTTTCCTGGAAAGGATCATAATAATAGACAAAATTTATTGAGTACTTGCAATATGCCTGATACAGTATTAATAACCTTATATATTAATCCATTGTCTCAATAATCTTCGTTTTGTTTTTTTTGAGACAGAGTCTCACTCTGTCACCCAGGCTGGAGTGCAGTGGTGCTGTCTCGGCTCACTGCAACCTCTGCCTCCCAGGTTCAAGCGATTCTCCTGCCTCAGCCTTCTGAGTAACTGGGATTACAAGTGCCTGCCACCATACCCAGCTAACTTTTGTATTTTTAGTAGAGACAGGGTTTTGCCATGTTGGCCAAATTGGTCTTGAACTCCTGACCTCAGGTGATCCACCCACTTCAGCCTCCCGAAGTGCTGGGATTACAGGAATGAGCCACCATGGCCAGCCTCAATAATCTTTAGGATGTTACTATTATTATTATTTCCACTTTATAGATGAGAAAAGTGAGAACCTTGCATAGGGTCTCATGTCAATTAGTAGCAATCAGGAATCAAATCCAGACAGTGTTAAACATTATGTTGTCCTGACAGGCATTGATAATACAGCAGGAACTAAACAGTCTTTGAAATGGATACATGCCCTCAAAATTTGCATAAATACGTGGAGCACCTTTAGAATTCCTTGGGCTGCTGGCAGTTCATTCTATGTAGTCTTCGGAAGCCCTTTAAAGTAATGACTTTTTTTTTTTTTGAGACAGGGTCTCCCTCTGTTGTCCACGCTGAAGTGCAGTGGTGCCACCACAGCTCACCGCAGCGTTGACCTCCCTGGCTCAAGTGACCCTCCTGCTTAGCCTGATGGTTTCCCTGGCTGGACTCGAACTCCTGCACTCGTGTAGTCTTCCTGCCTTGGCTTTCCAAGGTGTTGGGATTACAGGTGTGAGCCACCACGCCAGCCCTAATAATGACTATAATTTGGCTTCATCCCACACATATTCCCACTGCTCCCTGAAGTACTCCTTACTGTTTTGTTGGGAATCTTATTCTGATCTTCAAAATATAAATGCTCTTGGCTCTAGTGAATAATCATTACAGACGATATGATAACCTGGCTGGCTTTTAAGCCATATATGGATGAATTTTCAATTAGATGCTCTCTCAAGGGGATTCTTCTTCCAGAATCCACAGTCTCAACTCTGCCTTCATGCACTCACAGCCCCGAATCCCTGCAGCGGCTAATGTGCGTTTGCCATGCTTGCTGATCCTACATACCTACTTTGTAGAAAACACTTAGAATTGCTCCTTTAGCTTCTGTGGCTTAAAGTAGTTTTCTATTGTGGTGCATCCTCCTAGATTACTACATATGTTGAATTTAGCTCAGCAAAAGGGCTCATTGGAAGAGTTTTTGTTGGAACTCTAATTTGTTTATTCAAGATGGAATGGAAGACCTCTTGGCACATGTCCCACAAAGCTGACTGGCCGGCAGCAGCTGTATTGAGCAAAAAGTCCATTCAGGTTCTGGAGTGGAGACTGGATCTAATTGATTTTCAGGAGCTCTGGAAAGGGATGGGCCCCAATTCATTACTGTCACCAGAAAAGAAGTATGCAAACTGCTTGCTTTTGACTGTTCTTTAGGAATACTCAACGCGAGACTTTTATTAATATAAAGCTTCCCTGTGTTTCCTCTTCTCTCTGGTCACTGAATCTGCTGATGATGAAATGACAGGACTCTGACATTCTAAAACTTACTAACACAGGGCCGAAGCACACTCTAGAATGAAAGACAGAGTGACTGTGCTGCTAAATAGGCACATATGGATCACAAGTAGAAAGGGCCGTCAATGAAGCAGCAAGCTAAGGCTGACGGTGATGAGTCACAGGGGTTTCCTTTTCTCATCTCTTCCTCTGAAGGCCTCACTTCTCGAGGAGGAAGGGCTCCCCTCTCGTGCAGGTCCTTGTGCTGGCCTCCAGCTGGGTCTCCAGGCTCCAGGCTGTGCCCCTTGGATCTGTCCTCTCTGCTCGGGGTCTCTTATCTCTGTACTGGTCCCTTCTACCTAGTCTACTTCCCATTTTGTGTTGCTCCCCACCTCCAAGCTCTTTAGTCTTCTTCTGTAAATGGGGGAGGGCTCTTTGATGGTGAGGACTGGGTAGTTGCTCTGTGAAACGTGTGGAAGAAATAAATAAATGAATGAGAAGAGAAGGGGATGATTTTTCTGGACAACACCCTCCATCACTGGTTCTTGGTCTGGGGCCACATCTGACTTACCTGTGGATGTTTTCAAAATACCCAAATCAGGATTCCACCACAGACCAATTGATTCAGGAATAGAGTGAGGCGAGGACAGCTGTGGTTTTGAAACACTCCAGCTGATTCGAATGTGCATCTCGGCGTGGAACAGCTGCCCTGGATGGGTGGGGCTCACACTTGATTGCACATTGGACTCATCTGGAAAGTGTGTTAAAACAGTTTTTTTTTTTTTAATTGTCATCCAGAATTTCTGATTCGGTAGGCCTGGGGAAGGGCCCAGGAGTTTACATTTCTGACCAGTTCTCCTGTGATTACTGATGTTGTGGGTCTGGGGCCCACATTTTAAGAACCAACACCGAAGATTTCTCAATAGCTGTAATGCTTTGTGTTAACAGTACTCAGTATTTAGCTATATATTAAAATAATAATGGGAGCTTTCACAACATATACTGTTGCCAGGGTCTCACTGTAGCTAATTATAACCGAAAGATGTGGGAGAAGCCTTGGGCATCATTTATTTGTTAAATTTCCCCAGGTGATTCTCAAGCTCAGTGAGGTATAGGAAATGCTGCTCTAGGCTGGGCGCGGTGGCTCACGCTTGTAATCCCAGCACTTTGGGAGGCCGAGAGAGGCGGATCACAATGTCAAGAGATTGAGAACATCTTGGCCAACACGGTGAAACCCCATCTCTACTAAAAATATAAAAATTAGCCAGGCATGGTGGCTTGTGTCTGTAGTCCCAGCTACTCGGAGGCTGACGCAGGAGAATCGCTTGAACCCGAGAGGCGGAGGTTGCGGTGAGTCGAGATTGCGCCATTGCACTACAGTCTGGCATCAGACCCAGACTCTGTCTAAAAAAAAAAAAAAAAAAAAAAGAAATTGCTGCTCTAGATCTTTGCTACTGAAAGCGTGATCCTGCAACCGGCAGCACTGGCACTATCATCATTTAGGAGCTTGTTAAAAACGTAGAATCAGTTTGAAGTCCGGTAGTGTGATGCCCCCAGCTTTGTTCTTTTTGCTTAGAATTGATTTGGCTATGCGGGCTCTCTTTTGGTTCCATGTGAAGTTTAAGGTGGTTTTTTCCAGTTCTGTGAAGAAGGTCATTGGTAGCTTGATGGGAATAGCATTGAATCTGTAAATTACTTTG
>CAUYLG010049490.1:0-29962 GCA_963573385.1 Cacajao melanocephalus | reverse complement strand
AAAGGGTGTGACAAAGCAACAGGCTTTTCATGGCAACCTGTAAGGCTGTAGAGCTTAAGAGATCCTCCATGTGTCTGAACACGTGTCAATAAGCATTTGTTGGTCAATAACATTTGTTGAACAATGAAAAATCTTAACAACATTTTTGCTAATTTGCAATTTTTGCTAATTTGTACATTGTCCTATTTCATCTGAGCTACTGACCTTAACAGCGTAACACAATTTTTTTATTAAGCAGTAATTTGGTAATTAGAAGCTATTTTTAACTATCTCATTTTATTCATCTTGTTACTACTATGAATTTTGTAGTTTCTCATCCATACTCAAGCTATCACTCACTAACAATTAATATGAGAATAGATTAAGATAAGATGAAACAGAAGTTAGCAAGAAGAAAGAGAGGTAGAAGAGACTATAATTAGCTCTTAATGGCATTTTAGTGCAACTTTTTTTAGTTCCTTGAGCTTTTATTCATTTCTAGATAATTTATTCCTTGGTTCATTAAAACCTTCACAAGTACCCAGAGAAGCCAAGTGTAAGGGGTTTCAAACAAAGAATAGTTACAGAGTCAAGGGGTCAAGTTTTAAAGCCAGAAATAATACTTTTTAAAAAAGTTCATCATCATTAAAAATCTTTATTCTAATGCTAGATGTTATTGTTCACTTGCAGTTGACCCAAGACCTCCACTGTAAATATAACTGTAGAAGAAAAATATATTGCATGCACAGAAGGAAACCTGTGTTTCCCTGCTAGACCCGAATTTGGGATGCAATTTCCCTCTCATCCAATTTACCATTACTAGAAAATGAAATTTTAAATTGTTGGTATTATTCAAAGCGTCAGCAAAATCTGTATCTAAACTGCTAGAAGTTAAAAATTGCAGCTTTATATCCATGAATTTAAAAGCTTTTGGAGACAAACAGGAAACATAAATGTCACAACTGCAATTGAGAAAAATGTAAAGCAATTAATTATAGGCTGTCTAGATTCTTAAATTAGAATTATACACAACAAAGTAAATGGTCTTTCTTTTTCTCAAACAGGCTCCAATGGGAAGGTGATATAAATTTAATTTAGGTGATCATCCAGAAAGCTTTTGATCTGATGCCATTTAAAAACTATCATAAAAGTTACCTTTTAGCTAGTTTAATTTAAGTCAAATTTTGGAGAGAACATTAAGTAGATAAAATACGAGCTTGGGAACCCAGACAAAGGACATTAATAAGGAAATGTTTGCAAATGGAGAGCTGTGTCAAACAGATGTTGAAAGAATCAGATCAACATTAGAAATTATTTAGTTCCATTTTATGACACTAAAGTCAGGTCATAGGAAAGCACAATAAACCAACGTCAAATTTCATAACTGAACTTTAATTACAGCTGTAACAAGTAACGTGCAAAAAAACTACATCAGAATAGATTGGATGGATTATCTGGTTACCATGTTTTCACATGTTAGTACATGTGTGCAGTATGGAGCAGTTTAGCAGCTCCTTGTTCTCTTTAAACATGTCTACCCACGTTCCAGAAAAAGAGAGACATGCTCCGTTATGGAATGTATAAACCAGAATGCAAAACAGATATGGAACAAGAAACTGCCAATGTGAACTCCACCACACTGTGAGTAGCATTAGAAGAGAAAGCACAAGACTGTGTGGTCAGAAGAGGAGGTCGTATGAGAGCTGGATAGCCCAGCTAGAAAGCACACCAAGAGCTCCTGGAAGAAAAGCAAATGCTAAATGTGGTGGGCAACCAGACTTGTAGTAAAGAAGTGTCTCCTTCCAGGAAGGAGCAGCAATCACAGTCACCGAGACCAGACATTCACAAGCAGCCCAACTCACAACTATCTAACCTCTCAGTCAGAGGGAAGCTGAGGTCCTGCTTGGATCAAACTGACCAGAACCTGCAGGGAGAGCTCTCCAAATTCCTCACGTGGATACAGAGAATCAGTCTCCAATTCCCTGCTTTTCCTTCTCCCTCTTAAGTAGCAAACGTAGGTCCTTACGTTGCCATTTTCTTTTTTTTTTTTTTTTTCCTTTTTTGAGACAGAGTCTCACTCCATCGCCCACGCTGGAGTGCAGTGGTGCAATTTTTACTTACTACAACCTCTGCCTCCTGGGTTCAGGCAATTCTTCTTCCTCAGCCTCCCAAGTAGCTGAGATTACAGATGCGTGCCACCACACCCAGCTAATTGTTGTATTTTTAGTAGAGATGGGGTTTCACCATGTTGTCTGGGCTAGTCTGGAACTCCTGACCTCCAGTGATCCACCCACCTCGGCCTCTCAAAGTGCTGGGATTACAGGTGTGAGTCACCATGCCCAGCAAAGTTGCCTATTCTTTCTATCTGCATTTCTAAATGGATGATGCATCATTATTCAGCATGAAACCTTAAGTGAAAACTTGTGTTCTGTGACCTTTTAATTATAAAATGTTGAATAATATGTATTTATTTTTTTCTTTTTTTTTTTAATTTTTATTGTATTTTAGGTTTTGGGGTATTTTTATTTTTCAAGATGGAGTCTCCCTCTGTCACCCAGGCTGGAGTGCAGTGGCACGATCTCTGCTCACTGCAACCTATAAACACATTATTTTAAAGTATATGTGTTTTGAGTGTCTATTATGTGAAGTCACTTAGATATTTGCTCTGAGATGTACAAGATATACAAGGAGGCCTCCAACAGCAAATGGCTTGGCCAGGTGCTGTGGCTCATGCCTGGTAATTCCAGCACTTCGGTAGGCCATGGTGGGTGGATCATGAGGTCACCATCCTGGCTAACATGGTGAAACCCTGTCTCTATTTAAAACACAAAAAAATTAGCCAAGCGTGGTGGCACGTGCCTGTAATCCCAGCTACTTGGAAGGCTGAGGCAGGAGAATCACTTGAACCAGGGAGGCAGAGGTTGCAGTGAGCTGAGATTGCTCCACTGCACTCCAGCCTGGGCAACAGAGCAAGATTCTGTCAAAAAAAAAAAAAAAAAGCATATGGCTTAGTAGACATAAAAAACTGATATAGAAATAGCAATAATATATGTTCACAATATTTTGACTGGTCAGAGAAAAGACTTTATACGGTGATGTCTTCACTTTCTACTGCCGCGTGACAAATCACCCCAAAATTTAGTGGTTTACAGCAACACTAATTTGTCACTTCTCATGGTTTGCAGGTTGGTATCCAAATGGTTCTACCAGTCATAGTCGGGATCACTGATATGGCTACTGTCATTTGACTGCTCAGCTCAAGCTGGCAGTTCATGTTTGCTACCAGCTTGATACCTTAGTTCTCCGCATCGCCCCTCATGTTCTAGTAGGCTTTACTAGGATATTTCACAACAAGGCAGTCTTAGTGTTCCAATAAGGGAACAGTGAAAGCCAGGAATGTCTTAAGGCCTGCAGTCCAAAGTTAGCACACCACCATATCCAGCATATTTCATGGGTCAAAACAAATCACAAAGCCAGATTGGATTCATAGGGGTGGAAAATAGGTCCATCCTCTTGCTGACCAGAGCTATAGTGCCACATGACAAAGGGCACGTAGACACTGGGGACGTAATTCACTGGGGGTCACTATTATATCTACTGATCACAGAAGGCCGGTGGAATAGGTGACACCTGCCTCACAAGTCCCCTAGGAGTTCTGTTCAGACCAGCTTCCAAATATCACAGACTATTTCAGAAGTGTCATCTCTCTCATGGAATGTCTCATTGTTTGGGAATTACTGAAACAGTGGTTATAAACATATCTGAATTCGTTTGGGCTCCAAGATTTTGAAGACAAGTATCTTGAGTTCTATCCCAAACTGGAGATCAGACTGTTGCTGAAGCTGACCCTGCTGAAGAGCCTCCTGATAAAACAAATCGCACGTGTGAACTGAAGCACAGGTCTCTGAGTCCAAGAGGCCATGGGCACAGCTACCATGTGAGGCTACATGTGGCTGTGTGGTTTGTGCACTGCACAGAAGCCTTGGCTGACAGGGTGAGTTGGGGTTGAAATCCTCAAGGTTAGCCGTTTGCTAAACTGTGTCCCCAAAGCCGTCCTCATCCTGAGAAGCTGATTTTACTAATTTGTCTGCTCAGAGAGGATGCTCATTTCTGTTTATTCAGAAATGCTTATACCTATGCATCTGATACAGATGCATGTTCTTTCTCTGTGGTGAAGGACCAGTTTTGTGTCATGCTGCTTCAATTTCCAATCTACTAAAGAGCATCATGTGGTCCTACCGTGTGTGACCAGTACTCGGTGTGTAAGGCACGCAATTTACCAGCTGTGTTTGGCAACACCCAGCTGGTCCATATCCTGATTGCAAGACTTTTTTAAAAAATGCTTTTTGGTTGGTTGGTTAGTTGGTTTATTATAGTTTAAGTTCATTATACATGTGCAGAATGTGCAGGTTTGCTACATAGGTAGAAACGTACCATGGTGGTTTACTGCACCCATCAACCTGTCATCTACATTAGGTATTTCTCCTAATGCTATCCCTCCCCCAGCCCCTTAGCCCCCGACAGGCCCCAATGTCTGATGTTCCCTTCCCTGTGTCCATGTGTTCTCATTGTTCAACTCCCACTTATGAGTGAGAACATGTGGTGCTTGGTTTTCTGTTCTTGTGTCAGTTTGCTGAGAATGATGGTTTCCAGCTTAATTCCCCATGTCCCTGCAAAGGACATGAACTCACCCTTTTTTATGGCTGCATAGTATTCCATGGTGTATATGTGCCACATTTTCTTTATCCAGTCCATCATTGATGGGCATTTGGGTTCGTTTCAAGTCTTTGTTATTGTGAACAGTGCCATAATTAAGACCACTGATCATACATTTGGCTGTTTAAGCAGAGTCAAATTGCTTTAACAGTCTCTAACCACTTATCTCAGCATTGTGCTTTTCTTACTCAGACTATTAATAGCTTGTGGACCAGGACTGGTGCCTGGACAACACTTTGATTAGTTTATGTCATCCAGCCTACATCCCCATATCAATGATACAAGGCTGACCTAGATTAGCACTAGGGGAGCCCCTGATAGAACCAGGTTGCACATCTCACCCATAAAGGGCCTACTCATTGACTGACTATTAATCCATTAATGAGACACAGCACATGAAAGTCAGCCTGACTGAGATAAGTTAATCTCTGGACCAGTCAGTTGGGCTTTCTGCAGTGGAGGCAGAACACACTAGCCAGAGAACAAAAAGAAATAGGGGAAGGGAGCACAAAGATGAAGGCAGAAATATGCCAAAAAGTAGAGAACCCAGGGCCCATGAGAGTGAAATGAATGGCAGCTGCCCCCTAAAGCCATCAGATGCCTTCTCAGGACCAGCACCAGACCTCATGAATTTTTATAATAAACACCCTTCTCCTAAGATGGCCTGGGGAAGGGTATAGCCCAAAAGGAAGAGAAAAGTGAAGACATCCCTAAAGAACTTCAAGAAGTGTGTGCAGTATTAGGGGGAGGGGGTTAGGAAAACCCAAAGTCCTGCTACAGGGAAGAGGTGAATAAATACTATTGCTTCTAAAATAGCTAACTTTGATTAAATAATTACTACACTCCCAGCACTATGCTAAGCACTTCACAAATATTTTAAGGTATCTTTAATTCTCACAACTCTAATGAGAGAACAGGGGCTTGAAGCTAGGTGGGTAGCCCAAGAGTTGATGCCATCTTTCTCAAATAAAGATAAAAAAGAAAGAAAGAAAAATGCTGTTTGTTCCTAAGTGACCAAGTTTTCTCTGCCAAGACTACTGTCATCTAACAAGACACAGGTTGTATGTATTGCATATCTATTGCAGTATAATTATTGGTTCATCTGGCTATGTCCTAACCTTGAAAAATATTTGTCGTCCTAGAGCAATTATCTGGTATATACCTGGAGCACAATAAAAAAAAGTTTCTTAAAAAAATTCTATCTGGAGAAGGGAGATTATGGAAGATCCTGATTGCCAGACAAGAAGCTAGGTTTTGTTCTGTGCACATTTGGATGCACAAGATGATTTCTGAGCCTGAGTGTGACCATGGTACATAAATGAGCAGGAGAATGGAAAGGCTGGAGGCAGAGATACTTGGAAGACAGTATTTATCAGGCAAGAATCTGAGGAGGGCCACAGAAATGAGAAAGATGGGAGAGATGTGTGTGAGAACATAAGATATTTATTATTACATAGGAAGCAATATTAGGTCATCCCAAGGAAGGTATCTGCCACTCAAAGTTACATTTTGAAAGTTTTACTGAAGTAAACAGTGACCACTCTTTTAAAAAAATACCACACTATCGGTTTTCTTGATGACACAGGGAATGAACCAAGTTGGGGGCGGGGACACAGAAGATAAAGATTTTGAATAGAAAAGATATCTAGAAGAGGTGGACTCTGTGCCAGTCATAGAACGGTCAGGGATCAGAATTCATCACTGGTGGTTCAAATAAAAAGACTTTAATAAAAGAACTAAAGTCCCACCAAGAAGTCATTACTACCCCTGGTTTTGAAAAATTTAAGATAGGAGATCTTATAGGAACTCGGTGAGGAATGGAGAAGTTGTAATCCCAGAGGGTTACAGTGACTACCAGAGGCATTGCACCATAGCTGGAAGAAATACTGCAATATCCCCTTTCGCATGTTCCCCAGTCTCCTGATGGTACCTTTCACTGGCTGAACCAATCAGCAGCTGGAAGACACTGAGCTTGGGAGATGCAGCTCAAAGGGGTAGCTCCCCAGGGCACAGAGCTGGACAGAGAAAGACAGACATATGGAACCGGAGAAGCAATTAGAGAGCATGAGGAAGTTCTAGAATATTTAACACATTTATTTTACTGATATTTTCCTTTTATGTATACAGAAACAATAAGTGACAAAAATATCTAAATGTGTTTAAAAGAGCTTTTGCAGAAAGTATGCAACAAAAACTCTAAGTAACAAAGTAGCTTTTTTCTCCTTCCTCTTCATGAAATAACAGTGAGTCATATAATCAGTAGCATGATGTTGCTCCTTTTTTCTTTCTTTTTTTTTTTAAACAAAAAAAGATGATTTGGTAATTTGATAATTTAGGATGCATTTGTTGCAAGAAACAGAACTCAATGCAAGATGATAAACAACAAAAACAGTATTAATTGCTTCCCATAACTAGAAACTCCCTATTCAGGGTGGACATAAGGGTGGGGTAGATTTGGTGGCCCAAGGATAAAATCAAGTACGTGGTTTCTTTCTAGCTTTCTGTTATGTCTTTCATTACATCATATTCATCCTGGAGCTGCCTCCCTTCTTAAGGCTGAAAGAAGGCAGCAAACAACCCCTTGAATTATATTTTCAATATAAATAGAGAGAAAACAAGTTGTTGCTGGAAACTCCCTTAGGAGATCCTTCCCAGAAGCATCTGGAACACTACCCCCTGCATCTCATTGGACCAAATATCTGCTCTATAGCAATGACCAACAAATAGAATCACACTGATTAACACAGGCTTGAGTGACATGACTGTCCCTAGAGTCAAGATAGAGTTAACTTCCCCCTACAACCAGACAGCTACTCTAGAGAACTGCGGATTACTACATGTTACCTGCCCTCCAAAAGTTAGGGTAATTACCAACAGAGAGGCAAATGAGTCCTTGGGAAGTAGGCATCACCTGTGATATATTACGTAACTAAAATATCACTGCTTTTCATGGCATTATAAAACATGCAATACATACACATGCACCATTTTTTTTTTTTTTGAGTTAGAGTCTCACTCTGTTCACCAGGCTGGAGTACAATGGCATGATCACAGCTCACTGCAGCTTTGACCTCTCAGGCTCAAGCAATGCTCCCACCTCAGCTTCCCAAGTAGCTGGGACGACAGGCAAGTGCTACTACACCCAGCTAATTTTTGTAGAGGCTGAGTTTCACTATGTTGCCCAAGCTGGTCTCGAACTCCTAGGCTAAAGCCATCTGCTTGCCTCAACCTCCCAAAGGGCTGGGATTACAGGCATCAGCCACCACACCTAGCCAGTCAAGATGTTTCATAGCAAACAACTGAATACACCTCGGCTGGTGGAATTAGAAAAAGACTTTATTATAGGCATTCAGGAATTCCTAGAATTTCAGAAGACTCAGAGAACTAGACCATAATGCTGATCAATCACACCAAATTCTTTGCTATTGCAACACCTCACGATACCATTTGGCAATACAGCATGTAGAAGTGAACGCCAGGAACTCTGCCAGTACCAACACCAAACACCTGAACAGCCAGGCATAGTATCTCAGGCCTTTAGTCCCAGCTACTGGGCAACAGAATGGGACCCCATCT
Source organism: Cacajao melanocephalus (assembly GCA_963573385.1). Classification (NCBI taxonomy): domain Eukaryota; kingdom Metazoa; phylum Chordata; class Mammalia; order Primates; family Pitheciidae; genus Cacajao; species Cacajao melanocephalus. The sequence continues at coordinate 21,691 of CAUYLG010049490.1, read as the reverse complement.
CTAAAACAAAGAAACAACAACAACAACAAAAAACCCCAAACACCTTTGCCTCTAAGCTGGCCTGGAGACTGACCCCGTGATGCCTTCAGATGCCTGAACCTTAGCTTCCACAGAGTACGGTGATGGCATATCTGGCATCTGCCTGAGAAGGTAGGATTCAGTGTGTGATTTATTCAAGGTCAGAAAAGTATCCAGAAGATTCTGAGTGGCACCAAATAACACTTCAACATGCAATGTCATTCACTGGTTCTGTTTGCCCAGGAAAATGTACTCCTGGGCAAATGAATCACAGCTCAGAGAAAGAAGATTTTTTTCAGCAAATGCCTGCAAAAATGTCTCACTCTGCAGTTTAATAGGGTGGCAATGCAAACAGGATGCTTTGGGAGGAAAATCATCCCTAGCTATCTCAACCTATACCTCTAGCAAGCTCAAAATTTGCTTAATTCTAGGACCAACATTGATCCCTGCCATAACCTAAAATTTTAACAAATGTCCTATGTATTATCTGTGTATCACTTATTTCTTGGCTCCTTCTGACAAAATCCGTATCTTTCCAAATATACTTCAGATATAAAATCCTATTAATAACAGATATATTTAAGGTTCATTTCTCTTTTTTGATGTGGCATGTTCTCTACTAGGGATCCAGAGAATAGAAAACTACATGGATAAGCCAATTTGCATTGCCTTGACTGGTGTTTTTATAATAATGACCTAATTCTTATAAAGAAATATAACAAAACTAACATATATTTGACACCAACCATGTGTTCCTGTTTTAGGTGTTCTACAAACAGTATCACATTTTATCTTCCCAAAAAGAAGAAGGTAGGTGTTATTATTCCCATTTTACCAGAGAGGAAACTGAGGCTCAGAGACATTATCTATCTTGCTCCTCGTCATATAATCTGCCTCCTAGAATCATCTACTTTCGAAGTCTTGTGACACAAAAACAAAGAGATGACCTACTTTAGAGATGAGGGTAGGATTCTTATATTTCCGAGGACTCTTCTACCATGCATCTCCAACCATTGTTTCCACCGCACTGAGATACCATGCCTGGTTTTAGTGTGCGTCTCAGATGACAGTTTCACCAACCCATCCGCTCCGGGTTTCTTCCAGCCGTCATTAACTCTAATTTCATTATCACCTGTTCTGGTGTGACCCTGTTCCCTGCGCACTTCTCTCCTTTCTCTTGGGAAATGAATTTCTGTCTCTGCATCAGCTCTCTATCCAACTGTGTGAGCCCTGAGGCAAAGCACTCATTTGTATGTGAGTACTGTCAATCTCTCCTGTCATCCCCAGCTACCTCCTAAGGCTGTGACTCTTTGGTCACCTCTGGCTTCAGACTAGACTAAAGGGAATTTCTTAACCAGCATATTGGGGGTGTGTGTGTGTGTGTGTATGCACGCATATGTGCACATACGCTTAATATCACTCAGATCATTCCGATTTCATGTATGAATTGTAGTTCTGCATTTTACTAAAGCTTCCTTCACCCCTTTCATTTTATTTTGTGAATTCTCATGCCAGTACTGAATACAGCTCATGCATCCTTTGGGAGAAATAATAAATAATTTTCTAGTTGGGAGCAAATTAGGGGAGTTTATTTGATTTGCCCAAAAAGGACAAATTTCTCAAAACAGTAAGTAAATGCAAGGCTACTTTAGCAATACCAATGGAGAATCCATCAAAAAGCTCAGAAGTCCTACTAACGGGGTGCGGGGGGTGGGGGGAAGATATAAAAGACAAGAAAAGAAAAAAGACCTGCCTCTCCTTTCTCCTTCTTCCCCATCTAACCCCCCAAACCCCCCTCCTCACTAGCCCTCTGCAGTGTGATTGTCTTCTGATTAGAGGCCAGACAAAATAGCAGGGCAATAATGTTTTGTTTCTGTTTTGTTGCCAATGAGCTTGTGCTAAATCTCTCTATTTCCAGCCTCCTCTCTTCAACTACATATACCTTAAGCAAAACAGAGGTAATGGAACCGGAATGTGTAAAGTCAGGGAACACACAGGTCCATACAGGCACACACACTTATATATGTATACACAAGCATATATAGTCCCATAACTTCCATTCTTTTACAAATGAAGGCAGTTCTTTTTGCCATCTAATAACATTTTAATAAACTTGAATTTCAAACTACTACTCAGCGTAACGTTAGGTCACGTATTTACTTATGTTACATAAAGTCTCCATTATTCATTCCTTTTTGGTTTTGCATTTTATATTTTTGTGAGAAGCGAATGCTGTCATCATGGTCCTGGTCTGCTTCTCTTGAGTATGTGTGAGAGTTATTAGGAGGGCAAACCAAGAAACAAGGACAAATATCATTGCTGACTTCAAAAAATAAAGAAACAGAAGATTGTGCTACCGTGACCAGGACAGAAGGGAAACATAAGTTTAACATGTCCAAAGAGAGAAGTCGTAGCTACTCGGCAAAGGAAATGACTGAAACGATGCTGAATCTTTCCAAGAAAAGTTATGTCTGATTAAATTTTTCCCTCTGATTCATCCTAAGAAACCATTTTCCCCCAAGGCCTGGAATGGACATTTTGAAGGACACGTGCCGGTTACTGATACTGAATTCAGTCTCAGCATTATTTTAAAGCGATCACAGTTGTAGCTGTACGCCAGTATGTGTATAGCCTTCAGATAAGCAATTGACTGTGAAATAATAGTACACAGCGTTTAATATATACCCTCTGGTTATGGGTGTGCATACTAAACAAACAGTACTTTAAAATATGTGCGTATACATATAAACGCGCAAACCCCGCAAGTTAAAGCTCTCTATCTCTAAATGGACTGGCAGCTGCTTGAAATTTCCCCTCTATGCTCCCTAAGGTCTCAGGTGTGGGATCCATGAGCCAAAGTCTCAGCTAGAACAGGTGTCTATCGCTGGGTAAATAGCAATTAGGCCCAAATTTCAGACTTTTTTTTTTTTCAAATCCCTTTCGGAGGAAAAGCCCAGGAATAAATAGTTGCTGTAACGGCCAGGGGTATTGTGTAGCATTATAGCCTCCAGCTGGTCTATTACATACTATAGACAGGCAAAGAATACGGGCACCTGACAGATGTGTTCTGTTAGCTTCATTAGGAAAGAAACAAAAAAACTCCTCAATTAATAGCGGCAGAGCCAAATGGGGGTGGGGGGAGAGCTTGAGGGGAGAGGAATCATAGCCTGTTATTTAAACAGAGTCAGGGAGCCTTTCACTAGTGGCTTAATATGATTCATTAATAAAAACAGCTTTTTGAATGCCCAGTTTAAGTCAAAAGAAATCACTAGCATTTTTTTTCCCCTGCAAAGGAAGGGCAAAATGACAAATTGCTGCTGTTAAATTCATCTCATGTGGGGATGGCCTTTCTCAAAGATCCCTTAAACGGCAAGCCTGGGTGTTTGTCACATTAAGTGGCAGAGCAGTTCTCAAAAATCGACTGTGGCACATCAGGGTCTTAGATGAATGGGCAGCAGTGGCCATCCAATAATTTTATATATCCAGACCAGGAAGCGTTTAGTGTTGTTTACATGAACGAGGATTTTTAAAGTAATGAAATGCAGCTCTTATCCTGATGAAAGGAAAATCTGTCCATGGAGTCACTTTTAATATTTTTTCTTCTTCTTCTTGGAATGGTTTGAAATACTGGAGAAACCCTGTTTGTGATTGAGGGTTTTGTTTCTCGCAAGCAGCAGAAGTCTGGTTATTTCTACTTTTGTATTTCCTTCACTTCAGATATATATGGAATCTATATACAATGTAAATAGGTACAGTTATGAAAAGGAGAGTTATATATTGTATTAGCAATATATAAGTTCTGAAAAAAAAATGGTTCATTTTCCAAGCAAGTCAGAAGTACAGTAAGCACTCAGCTTTGATAATAATAATTCCCAGTGCTGATTCTGGCGTGATACTTTAAAGAAGAATACTGTTTGCTACCAGGAGGCTAAAAGCAGACAGTCTGACCTAGTTGCTGGGCTTAAGGAATGAATTCCTGACACCCTCTCTCACCCCCAACACCACCACTCAATTTATACAGCGCAGAGTAAAAAGGACTGGGAGGCAAGAACCTACAGAATTCAGGGGAATTTCTGGTCAATTATCCAGGTAATTCAGGCATAATTACTATGAGGGCATTAACCTGGATAGTTTTTTTTTAAGTATACTAAAAATTCATGGAGAGCAGGATTCTAACTACCAAGGCATAGTTCAGTGGAGAATAGCCATAGGAGTCCCGGAGTAACCTAGGCCAGCAAGGATGTGCTCCAAAATCAGAATTGAACACTCATCTGTCTAATTGGGGTGTTGTCCCGCCAAAGAAATAGAAATCAAAACATAAATGGTCATGGCCAAATATGATGGGCCAGGGTCTTTGTGATGGAAATGTAATTGTAAATCTTTATGGCCAACTCAGGCTGTGATGTCTTGATGCTCTTCAATTTTTAAAATATACTCTTGGCTTCTATTTGTATTTTCCCCCTTCAAATAAAAGCTACAGAACAAGAAGGCCTAATATCTATTCCCAAATGAACAGAAATGAAAAGAAAAAACAGCAAGCTTTCCTGGAAGCAAAGGCATTTTTCACCCAAAAGTCTCTTTCTACACTGCTCATATTTCACATTTGACATCAAGGAATTGCAAACATGAAGGAAAAAGGTCAGAATGTGAAACTGTTATGTTCAGACTCTAAGTCATTATGGATCTTAATCTTCAGAAACAAGTAATAGTTCCAGCAGTAACTTAGCATTGGTTATAACTTAAAGTTCATTCTCAGAGACCTGATGAAAGAAACCTTCATTATCATTGTCTGGCAGATCTTTGCAGAATGCAGTCTTTCAAACATAAAATCACTTTTGATGAGGTTGCAGAAAATGTACAAACCTCCCACCAAAAGATGAGGTCGAAATTTCAAAATCATGAAAATAATCACGTAGTACAAACAACCAACAACATATAATCCTAGCCTGCAAGTTTGGGTCAAAAATGAAGTGGATTTCAGCTTGAGAAAAATACAACTTGGATTTTTATTATTTTTCCTTTCTCAATGTGTCAAATGCCATTTTTTTCCTTTAGTGTTTTTAAACAACTCAGAAGCATGGATGCACATGGCTTGGTTTCCAGCAGTGTATAGACACCTCGAACATGATGCTGGTGTTTTTGCCTCCTCTCAGATCCACTCCATGCTCTCCATCCAGCCCATCACCATTCAGCTCCTTGTTATTGCTCACTTGAGCTACTACATAATCTCTTTTTTTTTTCTTTAATTTATTTGAGACAGGGTCTCACTCTGTCACCCAGGCTGGGGTGCAGTGTCACAGTCATAGCTCACTGCACCCTCAACTTTCCAGGCTCAGGTGATCCTCTCACCTCAGCCTCCCAAGTAACTGGGACTACAGGTGCACCACCACGCCAGGCTAATTTTTGTAGAGACGGGGTTTTGCCCTGTTGCCGAGTCTGGTCCCGAACTCCTGGACTCAAGTGATCTGCCAAGCTCAGCCTCCCAGGGTGCTAGGATTACGGGAGTGAACCGCTGCACTGCAAAATCCTCTTAATCAGTCTCTTGGCACCCAGTCTTAAAACCTCCACACTTATCTTCACTCTCCTGCCAAAAGGAACTTTCTCAAATGAGAACCAGATGCTCATTCCTTGATCCAAAAGCATTCCTTGGCTCCCATCATTTAGACATGAATTCCAAAGTCTTTAGCACAGTAGACAATGACTGGACTGACCATCTCCCACCACTCCTCATCATTAGTTCCAGTAGCTTTTCTGGAAACTTCTAGTATATTCCATGTAAGTGAGCATATGTATGATGTTAGCTGACTGTTACTTGCAGATGTCATTTATAAGGTTGAGGTACTTCCCTTATACTTCACCTGTGACAGAGATGTTTTATCATGAGTGGGTGCCACACCTGAGGACTTGATGCTAATCACAAATGACTCACCATTTATGTATATGTTAGGAGAATATAATAGATCTCTTATGAGTATATGTCATGTGTGATGTTTTTGGTCCACTCCTACTCTGATTTAATATTTTTTTCTTACTGTCTCTATTTCCCTTACACTGTGCACCCAGCATGGTCTATCTCACACTGTAGGCTCCTTGAAACCAGGTGTGGTGACTATGTAATTCTTTATACTCAGCACATTTACATGCAGATTCATGGCTCAATAATATATTTTGTTACAAGCACAGAGTCGAAAGCATAGAATTTCTGGTTTGATTACTACCTTGCTCCAGAATTAATGTTTGAAAAGAAAATTTGAAAGTAGAAAACACTCAGACAGAAAAAATGTTTCGATTACTGAAATTTGTGCATTTGGCCAACTATGTTTGTTAGGGGGTTACAGTATTTGCTACTAAGTGTGTTGAGATAGCCTAATTGGGACCATAAGCTGAGAAGGACTTTTCATACAGTTTTCTTGTTGGTATAAAGAATAATCACATTCTTGTATTTCCTTCTATTCAAAAATCATTCATCTTTCTTTTGCTGTTCACAGATTTTCAGGGCCAGATTCAGTTAGATCTGTCACAGACAGGCACAGACAAACACAAATAGGAAAAGTGTTTTAGAGCAGCAAAGAACTGGATAGATTCTGCCACTTATTTTACTGTCTCTTGTGGTCTCAAATATATCTGTTTGTCCCATCTGTCAAGAAACCTGCTGATTTTAACATTCCATTTTGTTGTCAACAACTCTTTCTATTCTCTCCAAACCTTGAAACCACACAATGAAATTCCACTGGCATTTGGTTTAAAAAAAAAAAAAACCCTCATAAATAATTTTCATCATGTTTGAGGCTTGTATTTGTGATCTTTCTCTTCCATTCTACCCTTCAGTTCCCCTAACCAGGGTCACCAAAAAACGAAATCATGGACTTTTTAAATACAGCATAGAAACTGTTTGGGTGGCAAAAAATTTTTAAAGAAAAATAAATGATAATCCCAGGACCTTCTCTTAAGGGGTAATCTTAAGAGAAAAAATTTACGAGAAAAGACAAAATACAACTTTAAAAACAAAGCAACTTCCTTTTGTATTTAAAAAGTAAAAGATAATATTGAAAAATATTCATGGCAAACTGACCAAGTATTTATCTTTTCTATAGAGAGAATACAGTTAAATGGTTGAGAAAATATGAGCGTCCCAATAGCCAAACGGACATAGGATGTGAAAAAAACAATTCTAAGCATTTAACCAGAGTCATAAAAATTCAACAGCAAGGTATAATTTTTTACTTTCGTAAAGTATTTGGACTAGTAATACTCTGTGTTAATAAGGCTGAGGTGAAGCTGAGACTCTCACCCTAGTGATATATTAATGACCCTATTCTATAGGAAAGCAGCTGGCAATATTTCAGGAATCATAAAGATGTTTGTACTCATTTGCTCTGAAGTTCCTTTATGGAAAATACTCAGAAATTAAGGCAATTTTTCAAAATACATGAGTATATTTATCTCAATGTACATGTCAGTAGTAAAATATTGAAAATATCCTACATGTTTATGAAACATATATATAAATAGAACATACAAGCAAAAAATTATATGTGCCAAGAGTTGTTAATCATATAAAGAAATGCTAATGGATTATATTTAGAGAAAATAGAATAGAATACAGATTCCAACTGCTTCGCTCTTATTGAAGAGCTGGCTGATTAGGAAAAGTGATTTTTGAGAGGCTTTCCTGCTTTAATTATATGTATATATAACATTTAAATATGAAATGCCTTTAAAAGACTACAATAAATGTGTACATTGTTAGCAGACAAATGGTAACGGGGGGAAATTACGAATATTTTTTCTTTCGATGATTTGTACTTTCATTTTTTATAAAAATATGAGTCACTTCTACAACTGGAGAAAAAGTTAAGGTTTAAAAGACTTAAAAATTTGGGGCTTTTCTACATTTCCTTTTTTGGGGTCTTCTGTGATAAATAAAATCTATCTCAATTATTTACCCCGAGAGGGAAAATTATTTGCATCTAATATGTGTCAGGCACTATGCGAAGCAATTGGACATATCTCATTTAATCTTTATGATAACCCTGAAAAATAGATGTTAACTTTATTTTTATATGTCAAGAACACAAGGCTCAAAAACCGTAAGCATCTTACCCCAGTTCATATGACTAAGAAGAACCATGGTTGGTGTTTCAACACCATATAATTCCCATGTTATCATCAATGCTGACAAGCCTAAGACGGCAACTCTTCCAGCTGAAATCATTTATTATGAAGAAAAATAAATTCTGAATGTATTTATTAAAGGAATAAGATTAAAATTCACTTTTAATTTGAGCTTTTGCACTGCCTTTGTTTGTTTAGAGATTGAAAGAGTAGGAAAGAAATTCAAGAAGCTTCTTTTCCAAAATCAGCCAGCATTGTTTTACTTTTGCAAATGAGTGGAAAATAATTCGCGATGTATAAGGATAGTTATCAATTATCAACCATGATTTCTGTTATGCATCTAGTCTGGTCATATCACCGCCAGCAACGTGATATTTACCTGACCCATAGTTCAGTAAAGGCACTCGGAATTGTTTTTACAAGCCTCTCCTGCAGTATTTTGAGATTGATCTATAATGAAAAGAATAGCCAAATGACAGTCATTTAACACTGAGTTTCTATTCTTTTTTTTTTTTTTTGAAACATTTATTTTAAGTTTACAGGTACATGAGCAGGATGTGCAGGTTTGTTACCTAGGTAAACATGTGTCATGGGGATTTGTTGTACAGATCACTTCATCACCCAAGTATTAAGTCTAGTACCCATTAATTCTATTCCTGAATCTCTTCTTCCTCCCACTCTCGGCCTATTCTTAAGCTTCTCTCAAACCAGTTTGTCAAAAATACCTCATCAACATAGGATCAACTGTGAGGTCTGAGACAGCTTTGTTCTTGCTTTCTTGTTGTTTTGAGTCCTTCCTTAATTGTTTTATGCCTAACTAACTAGAAGCAATTTTCAGCATCTTCCTCACACTTAGGGCAAAGCCAAACAGGTGAGTAAAATCAGTATCCGCCTCTTGCATTATAGATGTGTGGCGTTTGTTTCAAGGCATGTCATATGCTTGAGCCAGAAGCCAGAAACAATCTCACTGATGCCCAAAAGGAGACATTCACCCTCTCTTTGCCTCTCCCCACTATCTTAAAAATTAGAGGGACATAGCTCATTTGTCCCCTCTCACAAATCTCCCCTTGACCATAGGGATAGATAGATCATGGCTGAACTTTTATTCTCTTTTATGTGCATTGGTAAGTTTTTGAAATAGAGGAATTAGTGCAACCTGAAGAGTCTGTTTTAATCTCTCTGTGTGCTTTTAATTTAAAAAAAATATTTCCTCTTTCATCCTTGCTTCATACTCCACTACAAATTATGCTGGCTCTATTCCTCTAGTGCATTAAGCTACTGAGTTGCTATGTCTCAGCTCTCCATGTGGGTTCCGGCATCAAAGCCTTGGGCCAATTTTATTTCATTTGTATTTGCTGTCAGAACAATGTCTTTATTCTAAAATGCCCTTCTCAAATCACCTCTCAGGTGGTTTGATACAAGCAGCAAGCAGCAGAAAGATATCTTTTTTAAAATCCTTGTTATTTCTTTTGTTTTACCCTATGAATACTGGATGCATGGCACGCTTGGGTAAACAACATCCTGAGTTCCATTTTTAAGATGAAACGTACCTTTGATTTTAAATATCTCTGAGACAACTGATCTGCTCTCCTTCTATGGAAGGGGTTTTTGTTTGGAGGGGGGTGGTCTATTCAAATTACTGCTCAGCAATAAACGTTTTTACAATATCATTTGTTTTAGACTGCCAGATGACACCTAGATTGATTCGATTTTATACAAAATTCTCACAAAATAAAGACTGCAATGCGTTTAGGGGGCTGACAAAGCTGTAGAATTCCATCACGTCAAATTAGCATGAGAAGGAAAATGAGAGCGAGGGTGGACTGAGAATCCCATCATGCTGGCTAACAACACTGCGTTAGGGCATGGAGTGCTGACAAGAAAACACCTTTCTTTCCTTTATTGCGTGTCTTGTAGGGAGCCAAAGGGAGGGGGAAGAAGAGATTTAAGGAGAAATTGCAGTGAGCTGGCAGGTAGTGGGCAGGGGATCAATCCAGTTTGTCACATTAAGGATTGTAAAGAATCCATCTCAGAATGACATTGATGACTCAGGTATTCAGTTCAGTCCAGACTGAAGCAAATGGCAGTGGTGCGGTAAGCCCAGAAGTCAACCGGGAATTCAACCTCAGAGAATGCTGGGAGGAAGGGAGACAAGCAAGGCACAGCACAGCAGCTGATTTTGCAGGGCTGCATTTGTGAGAGAGTTAGAGCTCTTGCCCACCCTCACCATTTCTCTTTGATCGCAGTCAGACATCCTCCATCAGGTTCACCCTTTCCATGGCTGCCCTTTGCACACGTCTGTTGATTGAGAGCAAACTGGTGTGCACACCTGTGGTCTATATACTGGGCTAGGGAGAAGATAACCTGCACAGGTTCGCAGGTACATGTGCTGTTCTTACATAAGTCATTCTTAATACAAACTGCCCTATACCCACCATTACTTCCTGCTTCTCACTGGCCCCCATCAGCGTCACAGAGAGAGTATATCCTCAGACCCTGCCCAATTCCTTTGACCCTTTGTATCCACAGAGTAACTGCCAGGTAACAACCACTGTTTGTCCTTCATTGCACTTTTCCTAATTAGCAGGTATATTTATGTGTTTATTCGTTTAGTTTCTGTCTTTCCCCCTAGAGAAAAGGGAAACCCTATGGGGCATTTCTCATTTGCTGCTATCTCCCCACTGCCAAACACAGTCCTGACACATAGTAAGGCCTTAGTAACTACATGTGGAACAAATGAATAAATGTTGGATGAGCCAGGCACAGTGGCTCAGGCCTGAAATCCCAGCACTTTGGGAAGCTGAGGCAGGTGGATCACTTGAGGTTGGGAGCTGGAGACTAGCCTGGCCAACATAATGAAACCTCATCTCTACTAAAAGTACAAAAGTTAACTGGGCATGGTGGCAGGTGCTTGTAATCCCAGCTACTCAGGAGGCTGAGGCAGGAGAATCACTTGAACCTAAGAGGCAGAGGTTGCAGTGAGCCAAGACTGCACCACTGCACTCCAGCCTGGGCGACAAGAGCAAAACTCGGTGTCAAAAAAAAAAATAGTTGGATGGATGAGTGCAAGAATTTATAAAGTATGTTTCTAAGAAATAGAATATATAGGTTTCTATCTTATAGATCTGGTCAAGTCAGAAAAAAAGATATTTTGTCATGTTGTATTGATTCTGAGATTTTCTTATATTTTAACATCTTTCAAATGGGATGGATTTTACAATTTATAGAGCCTTAAAATTATAATCAGCAGAGTTTTTCTTTTCTTTCTTTCTTAATAGCACGTAATATAATAGTGTATCTTACAATCATTGGTTTCTTAGAAGAGTTATAATCACAAATCCATAGACAATATAAAGGCAAATAAGAACATCTGTATGGGTGATGTCACCCACAAGCTTCCCAGGGTTCCTTCAGAATGAGGCTTACCAAACTTTACATCAGAATCACTTTGTTGAAAATGCATACTTCTGGGATCAGCTCCAGATATTCTGATTCAGCAAGTCTGAAGCAATGCCCAGGAATCTGCACTTTTAAAGCCTTGCAATGTTTTTGCTGCAAGTGATCCTCTGCCCTCACTTTGATAAATATTCCATACAACAAAGTTTTTCAAATGCTTCTCCATCCTTATTAAGGTACATGAAAAGTTTTCAGTAACTTTATAGCAAGTCATTTAAGGTCTAGTCTTCACAACAGAACTAACCACAGGTCCCTCTGCCTTGGGTCATTCATAACTGTCCCTAGTGGAAGACACACTTGGTAACTGCTGGGCACCTTCACTGACTTGATACTACTAGAAAACACAACTGTATTTCAGATCATACAGTGCCCTTTGGCTCAATTTACATTAGAAAGTCTAATAGTTGAACCATGGTAACATATCCAAGAGGTAACATCTGGGTGGATTTGCAGAAGGATTTGGGTGGATTTAGCATTTCTCAGGTGAACAAGAGCGGGGAAGGAGGTTTTTTCTAAGCGGGAGGAATAGCATATGCTAGTAGGTAGATATGGATATCACCTTAAATCCCTCTTGGAAGCAGAGAGTCAATCAACAGTTATAAATGAAAATATTACTACTTTTTTTTGAAAGGACTATCTTTTATTAAAGCAAGTGGATATTTTTATTATTAAAGCATTTATAGCATTTATTATTATTAAAGCATTTATTAAAGCTTTAATAAAGCATTGGATATTTATCTAATATCCAATGCTTTTCTTGCAACTACCCTCAACCACGAGAATAATATTTGTGTTAGGAGCCTCTAGGGGAGCCCCAATGATCCTCACATCCTGCTATTTATTCCTTCGTGTAATCTGTGTTCCTTGAGTGTGGGCTGGACCTCATGACTTGCCTCTAGTGAACAGAAAACCACACTCATGGTGGGATACCACCTCCAGGATCAGGTAACAAAACGGCTTGCTTCCATCTTGCTCACACTCTTGTTTTCTCATTCACTTGCCCGGAGAAAACCAGCTGCCAGATTTTGAGTGGTCCTCTACAGGTCCATAAGCAAGGAAACTGAAGGGGGCCTTCAGCCAACAGCGTGCAGGGAACTGAATCCTGCCAATAGTCATGCAGACTCCACACCTTTATATGTGATCACAGCTCTGGTTGACAGCTCAAGTCAAGTCTTTAGAAGAGACAGTGGCTCCGGTTGACAGCTTGACTACAACTTCATGAAAGAACCAGAGCCAGACATATCATCTAAGTTGGGTTCAGATTTCAGACCATCAAAATCTGTGAGATATAATAAGTGTTTATCATTTTTACACTGCTATTTTTGGGGTGATTTGTTATACAGCAGTAACTAAGTAACAAAAGACTCTTTTGGGGGCACTTTATATATCTCACTAGATACACACAAAATCTTTGAGAGGTAGATGGCAGGCATCATTACCCCCATTTCACACATTAGGAACCGGAATCCAAGAACTTTGTTACTTAAAAAGATCACTGGACTCAGATATGGCAATACTAAGGCTCAAACCTAGACTCCATGCTCATTCCTTTGAACCACATTTGCAAGAGCATTCCATTAAGACTCTGCAGAACTGAGTCCTGATTTTAGCTCTATCAAATACTACCTGTGTCACTGAGTAGCTCAATTAACCCACCTGGCTCTTAGAGTCTTCATAGAGACAATGAGATGTTGGGTTGAGGATCATCAAAGTCGCCCTTAGCTCAAAATGTTCTCCATTTTATAAAAGGAAGACAAACGATGTAACAAATTGTTTTGGTGGTCAGATGTATCATCAAGAAAACTGTCTCTCAGCTCCAGTCTCTGTCCATCATTCCTGTGCTAATCTCAATATGCTTAACTTTTCCTTTTACCACCAATTCTGGGAGAACTGTGGGGCCTTATTATCCCATCTTTGAGCTTTCTCTTGAGGAATAGTCCCCTGCTATGACCTTCACAGATCTGGCAATGCCCAGTTTGGGGGGCCATAAATGCCAACTGACAGTAAGAAGGCCAATTTTTATCAGCTGGTTCTGTTCACTGAAGTATTGAGCTAAATTATCCACACTCAGAAAATCACAATCTCCTTTCTGTGGCTTACTTTAATTAGTTAGCACCTAATGGTTTGGAGAGCCAGAGGCACCACCAAGAGTAAATCAACACAAAATATATTGCTTGACTACTCATTGAAAGAACTTGCCATTACATGATGAGTTAACAGTAAGTTATCGGAAACGTGACTACCTTTATTGCAAATGATTCTTTTTAAATCCACGCGGGAGAGGAGTGGGAGAGTAAATGTACTGTGCCATTATGAACCTGTCAGTCACACATGTATGAGACATCCGCTCCATCTAGAACAAAATTTGCTGCCACTCAGAAATCATGTTTAACATTAATCTGTTATTCTGATCTGTACTCACTAGATTTTTGATGGACAGATGAACTTATAAAATTTTTAATACAGCCATTTTCTAAAAAGCTAAAACTGGAAGTTACATTTCTTCTTGGTAAGAATTAACCATAATTATCTAATGTCCATTTCCATTGTTCATTCTATTCTCATTCATCTTAAATGCCTAGTAAGACTCTGTAGGTATGTACACAGTATAGTCAATATGATCAAGATTGTAGCCAAATAATTGGTGTTGGCAAAACTGAGAGTAAGAAAGTATACTACAGCCACCATCACAAATAAGCACTAAATTTCTCTACTCACAGATGCAGACAACAATACATTTTAAATACTTGTTTTCCCTCAGGCAGGAAAAAGACGGATAAATAAATAAAAATCAGCAATGCTGTGTCCAGGGCCTAGAATAAAAAAAAATCTATTTTTCATAAGATGACATTCAGAATTAAAATAAACAGTGAAGATTTAAAACACAAATGGGAGGCCAAATTGAGAGGATGAGGAAACAGAAAAAGATAAATAAAAGAAAAGGCATTTGGAAAAACCACAGCAAATATCATTTACTGGAACTAGTAATGAAGAACTAGTAAATGAAGAGTGTCATCACCTTAAATAATAACAACCCCAGAAGTGCTTCAGGAGTATCCAAGTGGACACTGCTCTCCCTTTGTGGATCCCCTTCTCATCATGAAATACAAGAACCCAGGACAGCCTGGAGGCTTTACAGATTGAAGCTACCTTCAAAATTTAGAATTCAAAAATTACCTCTTTGACAAAGGCTATATAATATTCAGTCTCCCAAATCACTAGAAGGCACCCGCAAATCGAAAACGCCTTTTTAAACAATGCAATTAATTAACATTTTATAAGCATTTTTATGTTTCAAGATATTTTAACAACTTTAGTGTAAAACATTCATAACTTTAAAAGTCTTCATTGTTTGCCAGGAATCCAGATGTAACTGAGTATCTTGTATTTTTCTTTGCTAGCTCTGACAAATGCACTCCTATCCTCTGGGAAGCAATATATAGTTAGCCAGCTAGTTGGAGCACAGTTGAGACCGGAACTCAAACCTCAGCACTCTCAGCTCTGAGCACCTGCCACAAAGGACTAAACCCAGGAGGAAAGTTACAACTAACCCAATCTTAGGAATGAATCATGAAGCACAAAAATGGGTTAGGTTGGAAAAAAAGAGGAGAGAATATACCTTCCCAACTGGCAAGGGAAAAGAAAAGTTTTCAAGGCAACTGCAATTATTTGAAAATTATTTTCAAATAATTTTTTTTATTTTCTGAAAGTGTCTCTCCAAAAGTCAGTGTTCCAAACCCACATTAGATTCTGTCCAACAAAATCTTGTTTCTCACCTAGATCTGAATTTTTCAGAGAGGTTGGATAGAAGTCACCAGAATCTGAAACTAAAATGTATGATCCAATATGCAATAGAGATTCAGCACCTCGGACAGTGGTCGTCATTGTGGTAGATGATACATATCCCTTCTTTCTAACTGTTCTTGAGTAATGAGACTTTGGAGACTTGCTGCTCCCTCTGTGAAACTAGCTGCATATTCTCACAGGTTTCCCATCCCTCTAATGGGTTACTTCAGATATCAACATCCAAGGCACCTTCTATCACAACTCGAGGCCATTCTTTTGCTCTTTCATTTTTAAATCCTTTCCTGTCTTTTCAAATTCTCATCCATTAATTTTTTTCTCACCATTTAAAAAAAATTCTTTACTCCACAAATTGGCATGCACATCGTGTAGCCTTGATGCAAACCCTCATAACTAAAATAACACTGCACTTGAGAAATAAAGATGTGATAGGAGAAGAAAAGGCAAAACTATAAGAAACAGACAATGTGTTAGTGATTGCCAGGGGATGAGGATGAGGACTGAAGGTAGAGTTGCCTGCAAAGGGGGACAAGGACTGTGGTGAAACTGTTCTATACCTGGATTGCCATGGTGTTGGCACAGCTGTATGCATTCAGCAAAACTCACAGGACTCTATTATAGAGAGTTAATTATAGTTTATGCAAATTATACCTCAATAAATCTGATTTTAAAAGAAAAACATATTATAAAAAAGAGAAATATATGTCTGACAACTAGCTCTGCAGGGTGGATTATGGTTAGTCTTGTCACAGGCTGCACTGATTTAAGACAGCAGCTGAATTAATTACATGTGCTCTAAAAACTTCATTTGAAAAGGGACATGTACAAGCTAGAGATGATCCTGATGTTTGTGACTAGGATTAATAGGCTAGACCTTTTAGGTTGGTTTCAGCAGACAGAACCTGGCCAATAAGTGGAAGTGAGAAGAAGATGGAATCAAATTATTTAATAGAATCAGTTGCCTTTTTTACCTCTGGGGGAGGGTATTCAAACAGTAGTTAAATAACATTCTAGGAGTGATCATACTAAGGACATGTCGAGTTAAATGGAAGTTAAATTAGATGTCAACTAACAGCCTTTACAACTCTAAAATTCCATCAAATTAACCCAAAGTACACTTATGTGTCATGCTTAATTCTTAGTATGACCTTATAATGCATCACATTTCAGAAACAATTCAAAGTTCACTCTGTGGTAAACAATCATGATAGTTTGTTCTTTAGAATATAAAAATATATGTATTACTCCAAATGAATTTCTAATAACATCAATAATTATTACCTTTATATAAAACATATGATATTTATACTAATTTTATTCCTTAAAAGCACAGTAAAAGTTGTTCTATACAAAATGAGATTAAAAACTTATTTCTTTTACAGTTTCTATGTAAATACTCCCCAGCTAATATCTTAGAGTAGTCAAGAAACTAGCCATTCTTTCCTCAAACTAAGAAAATATCATTACACATGAAACTTGTCCTTTGAAATCTTAAAGGAGATATTCCAACAACCACCCGATTTTTTTATTTTACATTTTTCCTTCTGTGAAAAATGGAGTCATTAACCTCTTATTCTCTGGAGCCCAAAAGTCAAAAATTTTAGATATTTAACATATCCCAAAGGATTTATCGTCCTTTGATGTAATCTTTCGACTGGAATAAAATGATCAGTGATAGGAATGTTAAATTGCCACCCTTCTAAGGTTATTAACAAAAATAGGATAGACTGTTCCTTAAAATAGCTACCTATTTTAAGTAATATTAAAGATACGTTAATGACAAATAGCACATACCACTCTCATGACAGTCACGAGTTTATATTTGCACTTCACTACATTCTGGAAAAATCACCGCAATAATTTTTTAATGACTTCGCTGAAGAAGTCACATTAAGACATTTAACCCTTGTTCTTGCTATTTTCATGTGAACTAAGCTTATGAATATCGGTAAAGGTAATATTTTTGTCAGTCTACATGTTACTATTACGTAAAAAACAAAGTCTAGGTTTCTTCCCTAATTATTATGTATTATGTATATCATGTTTAGGATTAAATCTGGCCCATATTTTAACAAAGAACATTTTTACTCTGTTTGTAGTTTTAATTCCCTCTAAATGGTTCTAACCAGAATACAGACTCTTGGGTAGGAGGTAGAGAAGATGCAATTTTTGTTAGGAATTCCAGGCACTCCGCAGGTAAAATATGAATTGTTCCTTACAATTTAGTTAAGTAAAAATATATTTTAAAAAATATAAAACAAGAAAAGTCACAAAACTAGTTAAGATACTTAAATTATAAGATGCATGGTGGCAAATTTCAATTTTTTAGTTCTCTTTCTTTCAAATGAAGTTTCATATGCAAAATACAGAAATCATTAATTACTGACAGAGAGATGCATATTCCCAATTCAGTACAGGAGAAAGGATGGGTACAAATGAGACTATTAATAATAATAGCATATGTTGAAGTGCTATAGTTAGTGGTTCCTACTCTTGTTATATTTTCTCACTCTTGTTATAAAAGTATACAATATAAAAATCTGTTAAGCAATAAAATGACCAATGCAAGAAGCAAAACAAAAAATATAGCATTTAACCTAAAGTCATGGTTTTCAAGCTTGAACGTGAGAATCAGGAGGCTCGTTAAAGCATGGACAGTTGGCCTACACCCACAGGGCTTCAGATTCTGTGGTCTGGTTGGGATCCAAGAATGTGGATGTGTAACAGGTTCCTGAGTGACACTGATGCTGCTGGTCTGGGGCTACAGTTGAAGAACCACTGTCATTAAGAAGATATAACAGTTTTTTATATAGCAGGAAGAGCACTGGAATGGGAATCAGAAACCTTCTGTGCTGAAGGCAGGTTTAAAGGTAGAGGCTCTGGAAAAAGTACCTGGGTTTGAATCTCAGCTTCTGAGTGTCAGCTTTTTATCCATAAAACTGGTATGACAGTAACTTCAGTCTCATTAAATTACATCATTCATTTATATTACTTGGCATAGTGCCTGGATATTGTCAAAAAAAAATCAGCTAGTATTACTATTAGCTGTAACCGTAGAAAAGATACATAACATATATAAGTTACAGTTTTTATAAAAAGAGAAGGTTGGATAAAATTATCTTTAGGAAATTATCACTCTAAAACCCTATGATTCTAAATATATTTTCTCTCCTCCTTAAGACAATTTAATATTAATATAATTTAATATTTTTTGGCTAAGTAATCAGGTGCATAAAAAGAAGGGTAATACGAGTCCCCTGCTCTTATCTTTAAAGGATTCCCGATTGAGTACAGAAGAAAGGACAAGTCCAAATGAGACTGTTAATAGCACTATATGTTGAAGTGCTATAGTTAGTGGTCCAGCAATAAGTTACACAGAAGTTTGGGTGGAAAAAAGTAGCTTCCCAAACTTCAAAGAGGACTTGAACCTTAAGCTTCACAGTGAAGAATATGTAGAACAATAATATTCATATAGCACTATGCAGCTTCCAGAGCAATCTACATGTGTTATCCCAGATATTATCCCATTTCATACATGAGGCAAAATGAAGACTCAGAGCTGTAAAGTCATTTGACCAAAGTCACACAGCTAACATGGTAGGAACCAAGACTCACTCTCAGCTCTTCAGAGAGCATCACACCTTTTTTTCGTTATACCATGGAGCAAAGAGCAATTTAAGCAAGGGCATGGAGGGAAAAATTAGCACATGATATTCAAGAAATAGATCAACATATCTTGGCCAAGAGATTTAATTTAGTAACCATTAGCCCAAAATATCAGTTGGAGTTAGAGCTGGGATAGGGCAAAGGACAATGATGACATTCTTGAAGTTTATTTTGAGGTTGTATATTTTATCTTGAGATCACTGGGTCATTACTAAATATTTATCTAGATACGAGCCAGGTTTAAGGAGAAGCAAGGTGATCTCTTCCATGTATCCATTCACTTAATCGACAATAATTGATTGGACACTCATTAGCTGCTAGGTTTTGTACCAGGTTCTGGGATTACAAAGATGAACAAGACATAGTTTCGTCTTTAAGAAGATATGGTATCTAGTGAGAGAGAAGGAAATGTAAATAAAAATTATAATGGCATGTGATTAATGTAATACTAAAAGTAGAATGCAGTCATGTGCAAACCTACATTTGACTGCCAAAATATTTATTTGTAGTGCTTTTCTCCATTCAGGTAGATTTAGCATTAAATCAGTTACCAGGGAGTAACTCTCATGTAAGAGAACTGAAAGTTCCGCTTTGGTACAAATCCTACGACAGCAGGTACAATTGCTGTTTGAAGAGGAATGAGTTTTCTCCTACAGGGTAAGAGAAGGAGCAGGAAGGGTTGCATATAATATGGGATACATAAGCTGGACTCTCAAAGATGAATAGAAATACATCTGACAGATTAGGAGGAAGAGCATCCCCAAAATTGCAGAGACCTAGAGCCCTGAAATAGCCTTGCCTATTAAGAGATTTGCAATAAAGTTGGTTTTGCTGGAGCATAAAAGGCATGGCTGCTAATAGCCAAGAGCCTAGACTATGGTGACTGCAGTGGAAATGCATAATAAATGATAAGTGTGCTTCTTAGGAAATTTAAATGAAATTATCTATATCAAATGCCTAACACTGTTTCTGGCACACCCCAGACCATCATTATGTTACTTTCCTTCCTTCATCTTCACTTTACACCTACTTCTCTTATAAAGCTACACATAGGTTTGAATAAAGACACTTATCTTTTTATTCATCAGTTTCACAATTCAAAAATGTCAGATATGACTTTGACCAGCGATTATAGAAGCCTTCTAAAAAACAAAAGCTATTTGTCTCAGAAGCATGGTGGAGAATAAAAAAGAAAAAAAAATCAGCTATTATCTAAACCCTTGAATTCTCTCCCTTTCAGGATATGCCTTAAGAAACCCTGGAATTTACTGGACAACTTCACAAACCTCTGGGGTCAGAATTCACAGACTGGGACTCTGAATATGAGCTTCACAGCTAAGTCTAACATGCAGCCAGATCTGAGATTCACAGATAGAGCACCAGGAATTCATGGAACACTCTCCAGTTGTGGAACACTGCACCCACACTGGCTACTAATTTTTTAAAAATTTTGTTTCTGATTTTGTTAATTTTCTTCTTAATTGTACTTTAGGTTCTGGGGTACATGTGCAGAGCATGCAGGATTACATCCTTTGCTAGTTGTACTCCTAGGTATTTTATTCTCTTTGTAGCAATTGTGAATGGGACTTTGCTCATGATTTGGCTCTTTTAGTCTGTTATTGGGGTATAGAAATGCTTGTGATTTCTGCACATTGACTTTGTATCCTGAGACTTTACGGAAGTTGCTTAACGGTTTAAGGAGATTTTAGGCTGAGGTACACACATGGCAATGTGGTTTGCTGCCTCCATGCCCCCATCACCTACATCTGGCATTTCTCCCCACGTTATCCCTCCCCAACTTCTCCACACCCTGCTGTCCCTCCCTTGGCCCCCTACAACAGACCCCAGTATGTCATTGATGCTCCCCTCCCTGTGTCCCTGTGTTCTTATCGTTCAACACCCGCCTATGAGTAAGAACATGCGGTGTTTGATTTTCTGTTCTTGTGTCAGTTTGCTGAGAATGATGGTTTCCAGATTCATCCATGTCCCTACGAAGGACACAAACTCATCATTTTTTATGGCTGCATAGTACTCCATGGTGTATATGTGCCACATTTTCCTTGTCCAGTCTATTGTTGATGGGCATTTGGGTTGGTTTCAGGTCTTTGCTGTTGTAAACAGTGACGCTATGAACATACTTGTGCATGTGTCTTTGTAATGGAATGATTTATAATCCTTTGGGTATATACCCAGTAATGGGATTGCTAAGTGAAATGGAATTTCTATTTCTAGGTCCTTGAGGAAGTGCCACACTGTCTTCTACAATAGTTGAACTAATTTACACTCCCACCAACAGTGTAAAAGTGTTCCTATTTCTCCACATCCTCTCCAGCATCTGTTGTCTCCAGATGTTTTAATAATCGCCATTCTAACTGGCATGAGGTGGTATCTCAATGTGGTTTTGATTTGCATTTTGCTAATAATTGGTGATGATGAGCATTTTTTCATGTGTTTATTGGCCTCATATATGTCTTCTTTTGAAAAGTGTCTGTTCATATCTTTTGTCCATTTTTGGATTTTTTTTTATTCTTCTTGTAAATCTGTTTTAGTTCTTTGTAGATTCTGGATATCAGTCATTTGTCAGATGGGTAGATTGCAAAAATTTTTTCCCACTCTGTTGGTTGCCAATTCA
>CAUYLG010049489.1:40000-75632 GCA_963573385.1 Cacajao melanocephalus | reverse complement strand
CTGAGAATGATGGTTTCCAGATTCATCCATGTCCCTACAAAGGACATGAACTCATTGTTTTTTATGGCTGCATAGTATTTCATGGTGTATATATGCCACATTTTCCTTGTCCCGTCTATCATCAATGGGCATTTGGGTTGGTTCCAAGTCTTTGCTATTGTCAACAGTGCTGCAATGAACATACATGTGCATGAGACACTCACATTTTCTAGGTGGAAGGAGTTATCACTTTCACAGTAAAAAGCCAGTATCTACTGAGGTGGGTGAATTATTTGAGGTCAGGAGTTCAAAACCAGCCTTTTCAACATGGTGAAACCCCATCTCTACTAAAAGTATGAAAAAATTAGACAGGTGTGGTTGCAGATGCCTGTAATCCCACTACTTGGGAGGCTGAGACAGGAGAATTGCTTGAACTTGGGAGGCGGAGGTTGTGGTGAGCCAAGATCGCGCCACTGCACTCCAGCCTGGGCAACAGAGTGAGACTTCGTTTCAAACAACAACAACAACAACAAAGCCAAAAAAATTTAGAGAGGCAGGTTTGAGATAAGCAGTTCCTTAGAAGAGGGAACTGAGTCACAGTAAGGTTGCAGAATGTGCTTAAAGTCATGCGGCCAAATCAAAACAGGTTCGAGACTGGGAATAGGGAGTTACTGACCCTGGGACAACACAACGCTCTGTTTCCTACCTGCCTGAAGGCATCAGGAAAAGGGAGGCTGGTGATTTGTAGCCTGTGGGATGATGAGCGAGGATTTCCCTAGGAGCCAATACTCAGCCTCTTCTGGTGGCAAGTGACAGAAACCCACTTTCAACTGGGTTAAGCCAGTTGAAATGAAAAGAAGTTTTACTATAAGGAATGCTAGGATTTTGTACCTAAAACAAAACAAACAAACAAACAAAGTGAGCAATTAGAACTTGGGAAGGCTGGAAGCAGATTCTATGAAGCCACTGGGAACCCAAGATACTATTTCTTCTCTCGTTCCTGGGTCACACATTTTTGCCTCTAGGTTTTGGCCAGTGTATATGCTTCATGCTTTTTCAGGAGACTGGTTCCAAGACAATCCTTGGATCATCCAGAGCTCCCAAGTCGCATGTCTGGCATTCAAACTAATCCCCACATTTCATAGCATCTATCTCTAGAATCTGAACTCCAGATTCCCCAGAGACAGGTGACTACATTGAACAGTGTCTACCCTGTACTGGAGGCAGGGCCATGTAGGAAGATCATGCTGGAAGAAATCCAGCCCTGGGGAAAGGGGACCTCGTAGAGAAAAGAGTGGGTCAGGAACCACAGACATCTCCTTAGGTCTCCATGTCAGATCCTAGCCAGTTAATTATGCTGAAAAAAGACTAAATAAAGTAAATAATCATCAACTGACCACTAATAGAAGCACTAAAAACATTTTTTAAATGAGCAAAATTTTAAGATATATAAACATTGAAATATGGCTTAGCATATTTCTTTGTAAAGTTCAACTGTTCATAGTCAACATTTTTTTCTTTTCTCTCTTTTTTTTTTTGAGTTGGGTCTCACTCTGTTGCCCAGATTAGAGTACAGTGGCACGATCATAGCTCACTGCAGCTTTAAACTCCTGGGCTTAAGCAATTCTCCCAGCTCAGCCTCGTGAGGTGCTGGGACTACAGGTACAACACCACACCTGGCTGATTTTTAATTTTTTTTGTAGAGATAGGGTCTCATTATGTTGCCCAGGCTGGTCTTGAACTCTTGGCCTCAAGTGATCCTCCACTTTTGCCTCTGAAAGTGTTGGGATTACAGGTGTGAACCACCATGTCCAGCCATAGCCAACATTTAATTTTGTCCTCATTCTTCTGCTAGGGCTCAGGAGAAGTGTAATTTCAAAAATTTCAGGGGTTCTTCCCCAAACTGGGCTCGGCTCCTGTGGTTTTGCACTTCAGAGTATCTCTGAAGTCCACAGTCCTTACAGCAGAGTGTCTTCACATTTCATAAGAAGCCTTGATGGCTTGCTTTCATTTATTGGTGAGAAGGGCCTATTTTGCTTCCTAATTTCCTTATTACTAATAATATCAGTGCCAATAGCATCCCACGCATTTTACCTTTTCAAGCCTTCTTTCTGAGAAGGAGAACATCTCATTTCTCACTAATCAAATTTTCTTTTTCTTGTAAGCTGGAAAAGGATAAGAGGCATTTTCCTATAAACTCCCTGCCTTTCTCCTAGTAACTCCATTGCATCCACTCAACGAGTATTCATTGAGCACCTATTAAGTGCTGAGAATTAACAATTAATCATGCTCTGATAACAGCTGTCTTACTACCTTATTGCTCTGATAATAGATTCTTAAATGACATAGTCACGTTTTCTCAGGGTTTCTAAAGTAGGTAGTAAAAAGGTTATATGCTGATTTTTCCAAATCTGATATCTGGAAATTTCAAAGTAAGTCAAGGAATCTATGTAGGTCCCTCAGTCTTTTGTTTTCTCTCTTCTTTTTTTTTTTTTCAAATCAAATTTATTTATTTAAATAAAAATTGCAAATACTATGGTGATTGAAATTAAAGGCCTCTGACCACAAAGTTTACACTGTAGGGTTTGAAAAATAAAGACCATTAGATAATAAATAATCCCTCATATAGTGCTGGTCGTTTAAATTGGTAATACATTCTGGAAGAGGGCTTGCCAGTGCCTACACAAGCTAAAAATAGAAATATACTTAAATTATATTTGTGGTTAAATATCTACATAATGGCACAAAATGATCTTTAAAAATGCACAAGACGGTCTATAGAAGCACTGAAAAACCTGGTAAATTACCAAAATGTTCATGAACAGGTGAATAAATTGTAGTGTATTTATATGATGTCACACTGTAGATCAATGAATATGCAAACCATGAGCAGTAGCAGAGATCAGCCTCACAAACAACGTTGAATCAAATAACCTAGACAAAAAATGAGAACTTATTGTATTAATCTAAAGTTCAAACACAGGCAAATATTATTTATTGTATAAACATCCAGGATATAAGTTTTTCTTGGTTAAACAGTGATTGAAAAGGAGACTAAAGCAGGGAGAGTGCCCAGGTTGTTCACTCTTCCATCACTGGGTGCTGGGTTCATAGTATATGCATTTTGTAAAAATGTATCAAGCTGTTCTTTCATAATATATGTGCTTTTTAGGCGTGTAAAATAAAAAACTGTTTTTGAATTTTTCTATTTATCTTTTTTATTTCTTCCTCAATCAGTTGTCACTTGCTTTTCTGGGAAAAAAAAAAAGTAGTTTTATCTACATTTTCAAATTTGATAACGTAAAATTGTTTAAAAAATTATCTTATGTTTAAGTTTTGAATATATCTGTATTCTCTTTTATCTTTTGTAATGTTTTTCTTGTTCTTTGTAACTTTATCTAATATATTATAACATTCAAAGAACACCACAAATTTCACTGCCATGTTATTATCTCTAAGTAACGGAGGAATCACAGAGCTTAGGAAACTTGCCCAAAGATACACCGGTACTCTGATCCGCTCTTCTAACCATTAAAGACATTGGTCTAATCCAGCAAACATACATACAACACTAGTTCTAAAGATAAATAAAACACTATAGCTATGCAAAGCAACATGGAAAATTAGGAAAAAAATATATAAATAACAGGCAACACTAAAATGTACATTGTTCACAGATAAAATTGCATAAAGTAAATAACATAAAATTTGGATAGTGGTCACTTTGGGGTAGTAGGCTTATAGAAGACTTTAGAGGTATGTACTCTACAAGAGTGTGTGAGGATTTTATGAAGTAGACTGAAAGTTTCCTGAGAGTACAGATCAATACTTCAATACTTTCTTTAATTTCTTTTTTTTTTTTTTTTTTTTTTTAGACAGACTCTGTCTCTGTTGCCGAGGCTGGAGGGCAGTGGTGTGATCTCAGCTCACCACAACCTCTGCCTCCCAGGTTCATGCGATTCTCCTGCCTCAGCCTCCCAAGGAGCTGGGACTACAGGCATGTGCCACCATGCTCATGGAATTTTTGTATTTTTGGGGTTTCACTATGTTGGTCAGGCTGGTCGCAAACTCCTGACTCGTGATCTGCCCACCTCAGCCGCCAGAAGTGCTGGGATTATAGGCATGAGCCACTGCACCTGGCCAATACTTTCTCTATCTCCCAAGGCTAGCAAAAAGTATAGCACATGTATGCTCAATACACATTTATTGATTAAATAAATGAATACATGTCCTTTGTAAACTGTCAAGCTATGTAAATCAAGAATTTATTACTACAGTTAACAGAATCAAATTAAATGTTATAAACGTTAATATTCAGAAAGCACTACTGAAAGTTTAATGTTACCTCAGCATTAGGCAAAGTAAAGTAAAAGGTATAGTTTTCTTAATTTGTGACCATAATAATTACATTTAAATTTTCATGTGAAGATGGAACATAAAATCTTCCATTAGGCAAGTGTAATTTGAGAAAGAAATACATCAAAAAAAAAAAAAAAGAAAGAAAAGAAAGAATGAAATCGGCTGCGTTAGACCTGCAGGTTCTACTCTATACTTTTTTAGTTTTGGAAATAGTTTTCTCCTTTTCTGGTGCAGAGGGAGACTAGCTGAGGAATCTGGGTCCCTCTGTCATCCCCATGGTGGCACTGGCTGATCTCTGTTCAGGCATGAGGGATGCCACCCAGCTCTGGGCCTGAGGCTGCCTGGCCAAGGCCCTCCTTACTTTCCTGGACTCTTCACAGTGTCTCCAGGCCCCTGTGCCATCCTCAGCATACCTCTGATGGAAGGAGAGGTGGCAGCAGAAAGCCAGGGGGAGGAACTGGCCCCGCAGGCCAAGAAGAGCTCACCAAGCTGTGGGAAATGGTCTGGTTGACCTTGGCTTTCTGCGGATGGAGCTGGACCTTGATCCTGGGTTGCAGCTAAGGCGTCACTGCTCCTGCCACTGCTGCAGTTCCTTCTGTGCGAGGCCGTGCAGCGGCTGGAACCAGTGTGGTCAGAAATGCAGGACATGCCCTGCAGGCAGGAGGAGGCGGTAGCCGTGGTTCCTTAAAATCAGGCCCTACTGACACATCTCTGACACGAGGAAAGAACCAGGAGAAACTGCCCTAGAGCTTTAGCCAAATGGATGAACTGTTGGAGCGGTGGAGGGTGAAGCTGCCTGAACTCCTCAAGGTGGAGGAGCAAAGCAACCACCAGAGATGGACAAGAAAAATGAAAGTCAAAGAAAATTAGCAGAAACCAAAAGCAGATGCTAAAGCAGTGAGAACCAGTTCATGCCACAATGGAAACAGAGTTGATGAAAGAGTTTGGAAAACAAATCTTAGTCACAGAAATGACAGCAGTGAGCATGGCAAGGTGCTAATGATTATGGTCCACTGCATCCCACCATCCCCAGGACAGTAAATACTATCACGGTCACCACCCAGCAAGCTACAACTCCATCATTTCCTGTTTTTTCCAAAATGAGTAAAGCCGACTCTCATCACAAGGGCAAATAAAAAGTCATTTTTAAAACAAATCTATCATGGTTTAGTTCACTTTTTTTAAAGTTCTTTTTTTTAAATATATATTTTACTGCATTTTAGGTTTTGGGGTACATGTGAAGAACATGCAAGACTGTTGTATAGGTACACACATGGCAATGTGGTTTGCTGCCTTCCTCCCCATCACCTGTATCTGACATTTCTCCCCATGTTATCCCTCCCCAACTTCCCACCCCCCACTGTCCCTCCCCTAGTTCCCCCCCACCACAGACCCCAGTGTGATGCTCCCCTCCCTGTGCCCATGTGTTCTCATTGTTCAACATCTGCCTATGAGTGAGAACATGCGGCGTTTGATTTTCTGTTCTCGTGTCAGTTTGCTGAGAATGATGGTTTCCAGGTTCATCCATGTCCCTATAAAAGACATGAACTCATCATTTTTTATGGCTGCATAGTATTCCATGGTATATATGTGTCACATTTTCCTGGTCCGTCTATCAACGATGGGCATTTGGGTTAGTTCCAAGTCTTTGCTATTGTAAACAGTGCTGCAATGAACATTCGTGTGCATGTGTCCTTATAATGGAACGATTTATAATTCTTTGGATATATACCCAGTAATGGAATTGCTGGGTCAAATGGAATTTCTATTTCTAGGTCCTTGAGGAATCACCACTCTGTCTTCTATGCAATGGTTGAACTAATTCACACAACCACCAACAGTATAAAAGTGTTCCTATTTCTCCACATCCTCTCCAGCATCTGTTGTCTCCAGATTTTTTAATGATCGCCATTCTAACTGGCGTGAGATGGTATCTCAATGTGCTTTTGATTTGCATTTCTCTAATGACCAGTGAAGTGAGCATAAGAATCTTTGTTTTGGTCAGGTGTGGTGGCTCACACAAATAATCCCAGGTCTTGGGAGGCCAACATGGGCAGATCACTTGAGACCAGGAGTTCTAGACCAACCTGGGCAACATGCAGAAACATCATCTCCACTAAAAATACAAAAATTAGCCAGGGGTGTACACCTGTGATCTCAGCTATTCTGGAGGCTGAGGAGGGAGGCTCACTTGAGCCCAGGAGGTGGAGGTTGCAGTGAGCCAAGTGCAGGTCACTGCACTATAGCCTGGGTGACAAAGTAAGACTCTGTCTCAAAAAAAGAATCCTTGTTTTTCCTATTGCAGAAAGTTGCCTCGTAACTGAAAAATCAAGACTCATACCACTGGTGATATGCCAGGTGATGTTGTGGTAAAAAAAACTGTATTTAATTCCCAAGTTATATTTATTTGGATATGTACTTGGAAAGAAAAAAGTATAATTAGCATATTAAAATCATAATTTTATGAATATTATTTAGGATGAGATTAACTTCATAAATTGTTTACATGTAAAATATTAATTAAATGATAATACAGGGATTACATATATATGTCCCAATTAAGAAAGTGGTATACACATAAATGAAGTTTGGGAAAAGGCCTGTGAAAATCAATTTTGATGTTTTGTGAATTTCCTTTCTGAATTTAAAAGTACAAACCAGGGTAAGATGGTATTAATATATTAAGGCAAATATAAACAAAATAACATAAAAATAACTGTAAATAATATGAAGTATTATGATTATTTCGGTAAGAAATGATCTTCTTTGTGAGTGATTATATTCTAGGTACTCAATGAAAACTAGGCATTTTATCTATTAGGTAAATGCTTACAAGCAAACTGACTGCAATTGAGTTAGAGCAAGTTGACTGTTCCTTATATCACACATCCTGGCCATAAATCCAGTTCCGCTAATTCTAGACCATATTCTACAAGAATTAAAATTTCAAAAACAGCATCTAGAATTCAATAATTTTTTTTTCAAAAACCAAAAGGCAAATTCTGCAAATGAATACGCTTCTTTTTTTTTTTTTTTTTTTTAACATGATCCTGATGATTCCCTATGGCAATACTGTGGAAAATACAATCTGAGCCCTCTCAACGTGAAATAATAAACATAACACTATTAAACTAAATGATAACTGTGACATTGGGTCTTTGACAGATCTCAAAGATTCTGCACCTCATGAAATCATATATTTCAATGGGAGATGTGTAGAGCATATACAGTGTGTATAAACATTGTGACAGTATAGGAAATAACTTATAGAAACCCTAGAGTGCTTAATGTCTGACTCATCCCACTTCATCCATTACTGAAAGATGTGTAATGGTAAAAATGTGCCTTCAGTCAGTTTTAGTATCTCTGTTTTAGCCTGTTCTCGTCTATTTATTGGCTTTTTGGAGTTTACTTAGTTACCTATTTTCTCTGAGTCTTAATTTTCTCAGATTAATTAGAAACTAGTTATATCTTGCCTGGAAACAGAACGGACGGATCTGTTATCCGTTTCCTAGGCACATGCACCCTCATTAGACTGTAAGTACCATGTGAAGTCAGAAACCATTAGGTTTTATTCACTATTATATCCATAGTACCTGGAATACAGCAGATTTTTCAGAAGTATCTGAATGAATGTATACACAAACGAATAAATGTATTTATAGAACACCTGTCATGTAAATTACTGTGTAAGGTTCATCATTGCTCAAGTATGTAGCACAGTAAAATAAATGAATATGTAAATTTTAAATGCTTTGTAAATGCAAATGCTACAAAAGCATTTTTAGATTTTTTAAAAAATCATTTACTTATATGTAGTTTTAAATCAGAGTCCTCAAATAAGTTCTAATTCAGAGATTTTATTAAGATTATATTTACTTTTTAAAAAATGGAGTTTTATGCTGCTGTGTTTATGAAATGTGCTTGTACAACATATATATTGTCTAACGTAGCTCTATAAAATGCTGGTTCTTTATAATACTGCTTATGAACTATTTTGTTTAATGCCACTGGAACTATGAAACATTATAGACTATTCTGTTGGTATGCATAGCTCCCATAGCCTTAATACTTACATATACCTAAGCAATGAGACCATGGGAAACTGTATTCCCTGAACAAGTAACATTGGCTCACTGTTATGGACTTAATGTTTGTGCCTCTCTCCCTCCATATTCAGATATTGAAATCCTAATTCCCAGTGTGATGGGTCCTTTGGGAAGTGCTGAGCTCATGAGGGTGAAGACTCATGAATGTGATTAGTTAGTTCCCTTATAAAAGAGAGCCCAGAGAGCTCCCTCACTTCTGCTATGTGAGGATACAGCAAGAAGATGGATGATTATGAACAAAGAAATGGGCCCTCATCTGACACTGAATCTTTCAGAGCCTTCATCTTGAACTTCCCAGCCTCTAGAACTGTGAGAAAACAATATTTGTTGTTTAAGCTGCCCAGTCTATGGTATTTTCATTACAGCAACCTGAATGGACTAAGATCTCAATATACCCTAAATATTCTCTGCAATTGGCTCACCATACTCTAAATAATCTAGCTCCCTGTCCTGAACTGAAAATGTTATATTCCATACATGGTTTATCCCAATGAGGTCTCTGTTTTTTATGAAGTGTTTTGACACAATGGTTGACAAAATGCATACAAATATTATTGATCAACATGCTGCAAAGAAAAAACAAAGTGCCCACAGCACTCCAGGGGTTCAACTAACAATCCCACAGAGATGAAATAGAGTAGAGCTGGATCTTTGAGGTCAGGGATTGAAGCTTATTCAACATTTTATCTGAGTTTGGTTTATAGCATGTAGTAAAATCTGTGATGACTGGACAAAGGAAAACAAATAGATACCTAAGATAAGAAGGCCTATTAGTATAAAGAGTCTGAAGCTGACTTCCTCTTCATAATTAGGACAGTCAAGGAAAGTACTATCATATACCATATATCAGATAGATGATAGATAGATAGATAGATAGATAGATAGATAGATAGATAGATAGATGATAGGTAGATAGATGTATACCAGTCAGGCCTTTTAAAAAGGACAGAAAATGACCTACAGAAAGGAAAAGGTAGGCCAAACAATGATTGTGATATAAAAAATGTGGGTCCCAGGAAGTTCTGATTTATCTATTTTTATTTATCATGATGCTTATGATTTCCTTCCTCTTTGAAGTTTCATCACATCTTTTTCCAGTTCTGTTCTCTGCTATTGTGATTCTGTCCTGTTTCAGTGGTTCTTCCTAAGTGGGCTGACAACAGCAAGGTCTCTGTGCGGTGCTGGGGAGGAGGGTGACCCCTATCTGGGACAGCAAATGGTTCTCTTCCCTCAGCGGATGCTGCCAAAGCAGAGCAGGGAAACGCTTCCCAGTCTGCATGCTAAACACAAATCAGGCGCCCTTCAGCGAAGATTTAGTCTTGGCTTCCTTCCCTTAGCTATTAAGCTATATTCCCACAGAATTACTACATGTCTGAGGTTTCTAAAACCTTTTGTGTGGATCTCAAACAGTTATTGTGTTGGATCCAAATTTTGACCTTAGTTAAGCAAGCCTCAAATCCGTTCCAACCTGCCCCAGGCAGTGATGCTCCAAGAACACCCAACGAAAGGAGGAGATAAGAAAAACGTCGACAGTGTGGTGATCACCTACATTGTGTCAATCATGTGCTCCACTCTTTGCATGCAGCATCTCATTTAATCCTCACTATAAACTGTGCTTGCTAACTACAGTGACTACTCTTATTATCCCTAATTTACAAAGGAGGAAATGACAGTTTAAGGAAATTAAGAAACGTGTTCAAGTTATACCACAGGTATTAAAGGTAGATTTGAAACCCCAGTAGTAGACTTCTACAGTTGGCAAGGGCAGGGACAAATGATACTAGAGTGATCTAAACAACCTGAGTAATAATTAAAGCCAACAGCACATAAACTGCCTGCAGTCTCTGCATCCCACAAGACAAAGAGAAAAGTAGTAGGCCATGTTTCTTTATGCATCTAGGTGGCAAGTCTATGAGCTGAGAGACAGTCCCTCTGTGAGGAGAAACAGAAGTTCACAAAACAGAGAGCAGGAAAGTTCTCTTAGCTTGTGGCAGACAATGAGTCCAGGAGAGGTACCTTTTGGAATAGAGCTTGCTCTTGGCTTATGGAGTAAAAGGTAAAAAGACTTCCATGGACTCCTTCAGGTTCTCTCCTTATACAGGGTAATGAAGGCTATCACATTCAGGGCACAGACTTGGTTGATTTGTAGACTGTGTAATCTGTCGTAGTTAGCTTGACTGTTTTCTTTTTTAATACAGGTATCTAGTTCAAGGGAAAAGATGCTCAGAGTGAGAACCCTTGTGTAAAATTTCAGCATGTGGTCAGAGAAAGTTTAGAGAAAAAAATTTGGGAAAATAATTTTGTCTAAGTGCAGAGAACAAAACTTGCATTACAGTATTAGCAGCAGAAAGCTTGTCATAAAGATGGGGAAGCAGAGCAGTTTCCCAGGGCACTTTATTTAGAAAGGCCTCCTAACCAAATGGACCAAAATCAATGTGGTGATCAATAAATACTACTCTAAAAAGCCCCTGGTGTGACCAAATGAATCACTCTTTCCTCTCCCTCTACCTTGATGCTCTGCTCTCAATCACTGCAAAATGAAATTCTCCCAGATCAGATTCTGTAATTTTTTGTGAACAGAGTCATTGATTTCTGATCGTGTGCTGTGAAACTTATAAACTTAAGCATGATTAGGTGAATGACTACTGTAGTGGGATAAATAAGGTTATCAATTTTATGTGAATGCACAAAAACATGTCTGGAATATGTTTTCTTCATTCCAGTCAGCCCAGCTCTGCCTCAGTACTTCAGCATCGATAAATGAATTGAAAATGAACATATGGAGTCTGTCATCTGGTCCCAGTGGGGGACTAGTATGATATACTTAAAGGGCATGGAATCTACAAGCATGTACATTTCTCTCATACTTTTCCTTCTTTAGAATAACATAAACTGTAAGGAATAAAAATATGGTAATTCAACTTGTCTCTTTGATACTATCAATTTTTAAAAGCCATCAAATAAGAAGATTTAGATGAAGAAAAGGAAAACACTTTATGAATCAAGTAGTCTGAAATGCAATATTATATTTGGGGGTATATCTGATCCCTGCAGTTAGTGTATATACAGAGTAGATATTGTATATTAATTGTACAATGCTATTTTATTTGTTGCCTGCAAAGGGGAAGGTAATCAAAATTCTTTTGACTTATTTAAAAACATCTATATATTTTGGCCATGTTTAAAGATTAAAGAAGTGTTTTAAATGGCACACAACAGTTACTATATCCAACATATATATGCTGTTAAAAATACCTTATTGTATGACATACATTGTAATGTTAAAGAAAAGTAACTATCATCATATGCGTACAGTTGTATGATGATACCTTAGCCTCTGAAGATGTATAAAAAAGGTAAAAACTGTAAAAAAGAAATATATTAATAAATATTAACACATTATTTAAAACTGGCTATCCAAAACAATGATATCAACAATTTTGATTTTGCTTGGCATTTCTCCTTCCTGCTGCCATGCGAATGAAGAAGGATGCGTTTGCTTCCCCTTCCACCATGACTGTAAGTTTCCTGAGGCCTCTCCAGCCATGCTGAACTGTGAGTCAATTAAACCTCTTTCCTTTATTAATCACCCAGTCTCGGGCAGTTCTTTATAGTAGAGTAAGAACAGACTATTACAGGTATAATTTACTACATATCACATCTATAGATATTCCCATACCTATAAAGTATATTTGCATTTTTAAATGTATGCTCGCATTTCCTTTGTTTTGTGGTTGGTTATATTTGGTGGTGAGGTGTATTAGGCATATGATCATACTTATGTCAACTGAAACCTAATCCATATGTCTATAAGTTCTTGTGCCCTAAAAACACCAAAATGCCTATCAGCACTGTCAGGGAACCTTTAACACCTGTAGGTGTGTAAGTATCAATGAATCATAGAGAAAGTCATTTGCTCCAGATTATTAAACATGGAAAAAAGGCCTCTTGATAACTTTATTACATATGATAATGTGTGCTAGGCTCATTAAACCAAAAAGCAAAGCCTTGTAATAAAGAGCTGAAGCTGAAGGGAAGGACTAAGCAATGTCTCTTTCTAAGACCCACAGAAATAGTATAAATGGGTTGTGTTCTACCTAATCACTGAAGAAACAAGATACATTTATATTTTAATTCTTGATTCCATTCACTCTAACAGCATTTTGGATCCTAAAAAGAAAGGACAATCCTAGGGACTTCCCCGTTTTCCCTTTCACCA
This sequence comes from Cacajao melanocephalus, assembly GCA_963573385.1. NCBI lineage: Eukaryota > Metazoa > Chordata > Mammalia > Primates > Pitheciidae > Cacajao > Cacajao melanocephalus. The sequence goes on along the minus strand of CAUYLG010049489.1, from coordinate 62,966 downwards.
CTACTTCTTATCTCCTATCTTATTTCATACTATTTCAACATCAGGGGTGACTCATACTGCTTAGGGCTAACGACGCAACAATGCTTTAAATCCAACTAATTCATTCATTATTCATTTTGTGCCTTTTTTCCAAGGTACTCTCTGAGCACTGAGAGGAATTCCAAAGCAAATAAGAGTCTACTCTCTTCTTGAGAAAACAAGGAAAACAATAGTGAAACACCAGAATGAGGACCTTATCTCTACATCCAGATTGGGAAAGTAGAAATGCTGGGGTGTGTGAACATGCGGTGTGTATTTTATGAGGATCTGTGGCCACCTGGAATAATATAGTAAGAAGGGCTTTGGAAAGGATGGTGAGACCTCAGTGTGCTGAATTCGACAGGGAGAGGAATTTTTCTCAGGCTAATCTGACAGAATACATATTCTGGGTTTGGGAAGAAAGAAGGATTTTTTTTCTCTGGTTATTATTTTTATTTAGATATGAGATGCTTTGGGGTTATGCAATTTTTCTCTGGACTACTTTTTTGCAAGAAGTGGGGCATGCTCCAAATTCCTTGACTATGATCTATGGTCCAGGATTAAAAAAAAAAAAGACCCACCTCTCCTCCTACTCCAGCTTGACCCTTCCACTCTACCCTTGATCCAGGTGAGAGAAGCACTAAATCACAGATAAGAGCCAGAGGAACCTTAACAGCATTGCAAAGATGCCAGGGTCAGCATTTGAGGCTATGAGTGTGGCAAGTCCTCCCTGACAGATAGACCTGAGATTAATGGAAACAGATCAAAGACAAGTACCCAAGAAGACTGATTCCAGGAAGATTGGAAGAGCTGCCTCAGAAAATGCATCATATCACTTGAAATTCTGCCATGGAAAGGGAGAATTTGAAGGGCTAAGCCTCTCAGCTGTTTTTTGACTAAAGTCAATAATGACTTTAATTTCCACTGCCATTCTTATCCATCCTCCTTAATAATTCTCCACCAGTTCTGCTGTAGCGAGAAGTGAGAACCAAAATGCTAAAGCAATGCAAAAAAAAAAAAAAAAAAAAAAAGTAAAAGCTATAACGTAAGAATAAACACTGTGTTATAGAGGCTCTTCTCTATCAGTTACAATTTGTCTCTCCTGATGACTCCCCCAACAATTTCTTGATGATTTCCTCAGAGAAAACTAACTTTGCATATGCATATCTATTCCTAGCTAGAGTACACTGGTTTTCACATTTGTTTTGATGGCACAGTTATGATCAGGCATTAGAAGCTTCTCTTCAGCCTTGCACTTCTTCCAGCAACAGTCCTCTCTCTTTTCATATGTTGCCAACTTTCTAAGAAAAACAACCAAACAAAAATACATTGCTTCTTTCTCTTCATCATCCACTCTTCATAACCTCTTACAATCTTAGTTCTTTGGATAACTGCTTTTTCAAAGCTGCTTCTACTACCTTACACTATCTTTTCTCAGATCCTCTCCTTCTTTTATAATAGTTGTCTGTATTATTCATGACCTCTCCCATGTTATTAAAAATTCTTGTGTTTTGGAGCATCTTCTATGGGTTTCATTGTTGATGTCCACCATTTCAAATGGCCAAAATAAGTCTTTGTTATCCTACTCCCATTTAACAAAGAAATCACAATAAGAGAAGCTATGCAATTTGCCAAAACTGCTGGTCTTGGGATTCGAATACAAATATCTAATTGCAGATCTCTCACTCTCTCCACTATTTCACTGTCTAAACAGTGATACTGTGTAGTCCACATAATTTTATTACAACTACTGGAAGAAAGGGATCAGCCAGGTCAAAACTACAAGTAAAAAGCTTTGTATCTAGCAGAACAGATGGTGAGCTTTGCCCGTTCTCCGTTGCAAAAGGAACCCATCTGCCTATCTGGCTTGGCAGCCTTCAGGAGCCTCACATGACATAGGACATTGCAGCAGGGATTTCCCTAGTCTGCTTGTAAAATAAAATCTTTCTGGATTACACCTCAGGTGTTTATGGGGAACGTGGGAAAATTCCTAGGACTAGGACATGGTCATTTTTTTTTTTTTTTTTGACACAGTCTCACTCTGTCGCGCAGGCTGGAGTACAGTGGTGCGATCACAGTGTGGTATAATCTCTGCCTCCGGGACTCAAGGGATCCTCCCAAGTGAGTTGCTGGGACTACAGGCACACATTACCACAACCAGTTAATATTTTTGTATTTATTGTAGGGATGGGGTTTCGCCAGGCTGGTCTCCAACTCCTCGGCTCAAGTTATCTGCCTACCTCAGCCTCCCAAAGTGCTAGGATTTCAGGCGTGAGGCTCAGCGGGACATGGTTCTTAATGAACTAATTCATAGGGAGGGTCTTATCTTGAGGAGGGACATGGCTGTCTTAGGCTTTAGTGGGGTCTCTGTTACAGCTATCTCAGAAGAGACTGACCCTCTAGCTGTATCACAATGCCCCAAACCTTTGATTGATGTGTCAGCAGGGATACAGTCTCCCTTATCTGATCCAGCAGCCTGAGGATCTACTTTCAAGGTTCTGTCTCACCCTCTCCAACCACAAGGCCTCCTCTCAAGCTATCTCTTCCTATGTTAACTGTCATTCAGCTAGTGCCCTACTCTGGGATGCATCTTCCCTTCTGATCTCTTCTCTTCCCTACCTTCTCTTCATGCCTTCTTTCTCTAAAGTGGGTGCTTCTCAATGTCCTGATGGTTCCAGTTTTCTCCCGCTTCTCCTCATTAAACTTCCCAGAACTGGCATGGCATTTCCAAATGTTCAACACCTCCTCCCCGTGAATGGCTCCTAACCTCTCTCTTGAGAACCTGTTCTGCATTCCTCTTTACCTGCAGGTTTCTTAAGCACTGCAAATAGAGCTTTTCTTGTTTGCTGCTCAGCAGCCAACACACATTCAGAATGCTGCTGTGTCCACTACATGTTTGTTAAGCAAATAAATGACTTGAGTCTTAAAAAATGATTGTGTTTACTCCTGTCTGTCCTCATTACCTTTCCTAATAAAATACCCATTCTAGGCTGGTTGCAGTGGCTCAGGCCTGTAATCCCAGCACTTTGAGAAGCTGAGGCGGGCAGATCACCTGAGGTGAGGAGTTCGAGACCAGCCTGGTCAACATGGTGAAACCCCATCTCTACTAAAAATACAAAAATTAGCCCGGCGTGGTAGCACTTGTAATCCCAGCTACTTTGGAGGCTAAGGCAGGAAAATCGTTTGAACCTGGGAGGAGGAGTTTGCAGTGAGCTGGGAGGTACCATTGCACTCCAGCCTGTGTGACAGAGCAAGACTCTGTCTCAAAACAAACAACCAACCAAACAAACAAAATGCCCATTCCCAAAGCCTCAATACCTCCAGCTTGTGAATTTATAGAACAAATAAATGAATGGGTCCAAATGAAAACTAAATTTTGCCAGCCTTTATCCAGTACTCTTCCTGCCACTTCGCTATCATCATAGCACAGAGGACGGAAACAGCCTTAGAATCACATTGATTTAGTTTGCATCTTTGTCCACTTTCTTAACAGGATGCAACCTTGGGCAAGTTACTAAGCTTCCTTGAGGCTTCTCTATAACAAAAATAATTAATTAATTAATTTTTTTAATCAGAGAGAATAATAATTACTCTGCAAATTTATTGTAAAGACTAAATAGCATGTGTAAAATGCCCCAAAGCCATTTGTATACATACTTATAAACTGTAAACCTAACTTTCCTATTTTTTAATTTATTATTATTTTTTGTTGAGATGGAGTCTTGCTCTGTCGCCCAGGCTGGAGTGCAATGACGCGATCTTAGCTCACTGCAACTTCTGCCTCCTGGGTTCAAGCGATCGTCCTGCCTCAGCCTCCCAAGTAGCTGGGATTACAGGTGCCCATCACCACACCTAGCTCATTTTTTTTTTGTACTTTTAGTAGAGACAGGGTTTCACCATGTTGGCTAGGCTTGTTTCGAACTCCTGACCTAAAGTGATCCGCCAGTTTCAGCCACCTAAAGTGCTAGGATTACAGGCATGAGCCACTGCGCCCGGCCAAGTCTCCTATTTCCTTTGAAGATACATCAACTACCTCATTTAACACTCACTAAAACCCTATCTGTAGATACTTTTATTTGTCTTTCTTACAGATGAGGAATCAGAGGGACTAAGACAGTGATTTATTTGCCCAAGGTCACACCAAAATAAAATCCTAATCAGTATTACTACAGACTTCATGTAAGAAACTACCACATTCTTAGATTGCAAGCTCACTAAGAAGACCTTATAAAATGCAACCTTTATAAAAATTGGCAAGCCACACAGCTCCAAATAAACTGTGCCTTTAGAAGGTGGTCGCTACTTACTGAAGTAATAGACAAATATGTTTACTTGTAGAAATCTGACTTCCCAGTTCAATGCTCAACTATTTTAGGAGAAAATTTGTATCTCTAGCAATGTCAAATGCATAATAAATATTATTGACTTAAAGATTATGGTACAATAAAGAAAACATACTTGGGAATGTTTTTCCAAAGACATGATGAGTATCACATGAAAGAGGACTTTTAAGACAAAGAGAACTGAGAAACAGAAACAATTCAAGGGAAACATGCTTCACTGAAAACTGTATAAGTCAATAACCCAGAAACCAAGTAACAGTTTCTTGGTCAGAAAAAGGAATGCATGATCAGAAAATTTGTCTGGTTAATTGAGGTTGAAGCGGTTGCACTTGATGAAAAGAAATCATCAGAAATGGTTGGATGTTTCCTATAAGAACCTAAAATATGCATTATAATTCCAGTTGCAGATAGAAATTTAATGCATTTTAAACTACGTACAGAGGTTGAATAATTGTTTTGTTGGTCGATGGGGTGGATTTTAGTTATCTTAACTATAACACAATTGAAGGAAAGCAGCATGGCATATCAGAAAATGGGGAACACAAAACCAAATCGTGAAAAGCAAATTGATTGCTTATATTAGAAATTAATTATATATTAAATTACCCAGAGTTCTAGGTAAAATGAGGAACAAAAATAATATTTTAAAAGAGATATATCTGACTCCAAAAGGAAGAAAAGCTGTTCAAATGCAGAATGTCATTGAAAATCCAAACATAAAAGCCTGAGGTAAACTTACTATTTTCTCAAAGAATAAGGATGCACATAATGTAGTATAATTTCTTAATTAATTAGAGTTCTGTGACAATTATAGTTAACATCCTTCCAGGGATAGATATATATTATAACTTGTAAAGTTTGGTCATGGTTGAAAATAAAAAGAAATTCAGAGAGAAAAATTGCCTTTTTTTTTTTTTTTTTTTTTTTGAGATGAACTCTCACTCTGTCACTGAGGCCTTCTTGGCTCACTGCAACCTCCACCTCTCGGTTCAAGTGATGTCCTGACTCAGCTTCCCGAGTAGCTAGGATTTTAGGCACATGCCACCACACTGGCTAATTTTTGTATTTTAGTAGAGATGGGATTTCACCATGAAGGCCAGGCTGGTCTCTTAGTGAGCATGAAGGCCAATTCCTGACCTCAAGTGATCTGCCTACCTCGGCCTCCCAAAGTGCTGGAATTACAAGCATGAGCCACCACACCCAGCCAAGATTTGCTTTTTGGGGTTGAGGAATAGTAATAAATGTAAAAGACCTATCTTATGGACCCTGGAACAGCTCATGACTTTACTTAGAAGTAAAGTTTCTAGGGAAATAATTAAAGAATGACATTTCTCCAAAACCACTTGAAGAACTTTGTAGTTATATGATGACAGACAAGAAAGTCAAGGTTAATTTGAGATATGCTGGTAGAATCATAAGATCATTAAAGCTCTGGTAAGAATAAGAAAAGAGAAAATGACATGAAGTATTCTGACATTTAGAAAACTAGCAATGGGAAAATGCCTTTCACATTCTAAGTTTATCTGTGAATTTAAAAAAATGAAAACAGAAGTATTGGGTTATGTTGTAGATGCTTCTACCAATATGGTTATCATTTTGTTAAGCTGAAGGTCTTATTGAATTCATCAAGTATACCTGACTGATGAGACATCTTGGTAAAAAAGAAAATAATTTGGAGGAAGTCACTTAATCTCACTATGTCTTAATTTCTTCACCTATGTAACTACAGGGTTTATTTCCCTAAACAGTATGACATATACTGCTTTATGTTTTTTCTAGTGTTAACATTTTAAGCTTATGGAAAACATGACTACCTATGAAAAAAATAAGTAAATTAAATCAGTGTGTTGTGAAGATCCCATATGTTTTAGCATTCATCAGACTGAAGGCAGTCTTCAAAATACCCAAACGGGGGTTTTGAGAATTTAACTCTTGAATCTCTTCTTCAAATAGTATGATACCTGGTTTGACATGCATGCTAGATACCTGTTTTTCAGGATGCTACCAAAAACAACAGAAATTCTGGTGAATTATGTCATTCATTTGAGTTATCTCAAATGATTTTTCAAATAACTCTCAATAATTATGATCTTGACTTATACAATGTAATTATAAGAATGTCAGTTCTTCAAAAGTATCCAAAATGTTTACCTTTGGCAAGCAATGGATAGAAAGAATGGCGAGAAGAATCTGAAATTTGAAATTAACCTGATATATTTGTAAGTTTTTCCCACAGTGCTGCTGTGCATTAAGACCTGTTGTAAGTGGACTTTCTTAACCTTGTATAGAGTTGACCTGAAGGATTTAAAAACCATTTCAGTTTAGTCAGTGTTTGCCATGTCTGCCATACACATCATAGACTGGAGTATATTTAAGTATCATTAAAATGTACTATTGCATAAGATAGGTCTGCTCCTTCCTTATTCTGAGGCAATTCTGTTTCATGGGTTAGTCAGACACAAACTGGGTGTTGTTAGACATAACTGTCCCATCTTTGATCTCTGCTATGTTCACTGGTTACATGGAACTCAGAAAGAAATATACAGAAGCTAACGGAGAGAGTTATAAAGAGTCTGGACCAAGAATCATAAGACCCAGTTTATGAATAATTAAAAGCGAGGGTAAAACATATCCCTTCAGTTATCTCTTCATTTTAAATAAAACTAAATAATCTTATCGCTTTTTTTTTTCCTTAAAATTTTAAGGCCTTATGCAAAAGACTGAAAATCGAAAAGGCTAAGATTTAATGGAATCCATAGGACTTCAATAAGAGTTGGAAAATTCATCGACTACGTGGCACAGAAAATACAGATGGTACATATGCACTATACTGTGTATGGGATATCAGGACCAAAACAAAACAAAAAATATGACCATCCAGGCTGATAAAGGGAAAAAAGGAGCGTGGGGATCTTCTTCCTGATACATCCTCAGAAAAGATTTCGGCCTTCCTAAAAATTCTCCTGAAAGTTAATTGTCTCTAACTTTCATGTCTGTTTAACTTTTTTTTCTCTCAAGCTTCATAGAGATTTCCTATATTTAAGTTTCAGTTTTGTTTATCTTTAAAGGTCTCTTCACTGTTCAGGATTTCTTTTCCTGAATTATCATTCACTTTCCAAAAATTGTTCTTATTTTTGAACTTTGTACATTATTTTTCCCATCAAGAAAGATGATTATCAAAAGGAAGCTTCCTTCCTTCCTCCTTCCTTCCTTCTTTCCTTCCTTCCTTCCATTTTTCTCTCCCTTTCTGTCCTCCTTGTTCCCTTCTGTACTTCCTTTCTTTTAAAATTACTGATGGCTCAGATACACTTTCTATTCCTCACAGACGAAAAGGGAACATGGATTCCGGCAAAGAAAGAAACAGACTCTACTGACCCAGAAAAAAAAGCATGTTTTGAATCTCATCCATCTCTTCCGCTGGCATTTTAGTGTCTTTCCATACTTACACACTGCTTGCTTAGCATGTGTGATCACAGGACCGACTACAAGGATGGCTTCTCACTCTTTGATTTATATTCTTTAACGGACTCCAGCCCTGGGACCAGCAGAGCTAGAACAGAAGATATAGTCTGCTCCTGATATTTCCTGGTCCTTGCCAAGAGTTTTCAGTTAAAAATGCTCCTAGAAACCATTGCCTAATGATAATCATTCTTAAAATCTATTCTCTGGCACAGATCTCTCACCTGTTCACAACCACCATACCCCTCACAGAATCAAATCATTATTTAAAAATGGACTATGAGGGAACTGCACACAGAGCTTATCCATGTATCTTTGCTAGAATGCAGAGAGGCATGAACCAGTGGAAGCATATCTAGTATTTTCAATTTTTAAAGACATCATGTGTTTTGATCATATACTCTATGACTGGACTATGGGACCAGCTTCAGGTTGAAAGCAGTGATGCTGTTTGATGGCAACCTGTAAAACTTAATAAGAATGCTGAGCTCTAGCATCAAAGCTGTTGGCTGGCTCAGAAAGGCTGTAGGGACCCGGGCAGAGACAGACGTTTACATCTTGTGCTGCCTCTTGATAATCTGATTCTTGGATGCTTTGCCCAACTTTACTTAAGGAGGAAAAAGAAAGAAAGAAAAACTAAGCAGGCAGATAGGAATCTGTTTCAGCCCACTTTCTTTGTAAATTTGAAGGGGATTTTGTTTGTTATTTTGCTTTTGATCAAGGAGAAGGTAGTGGCAGAAAATTCTCTCTCTTATCTTTTGAGAATAATTAAGGTCACTTAGTGTGATATGTTGGGATCTCTTTGGCTAGATGACTTTTCAGTAAGGACGTTAAGACATCTTTATATAAAAATATGTTGTCTGGGTTTACAACACAGAACTTAAATCTTATTTTAGAGAGGGACTTTAAAATATACAAAGCTTAATTTTTTCACTTAAAAGATGAAAACCCTAGTGCTCACAGAGGTTGACTAAAATGCATTTGGTTACACTTCACACAGACTGGTCGACTTTGATAAATGTGCAGTCTCAACGATTAAAAACTGCATCCCATGAAGCCAGTTTTCTTTAGTTCCTTCATACCTCCCACCACTCAAGCTCCCCACTCCTTTTCACTTTAATCTGGAGCATAAAATCTGGTTTGATTGCTTTGTTTAGGTAGAAATGTGTAGATTTTGCTTAGGTTTATGTTTTTTATTCTTTTCTCCAAAACCGTACAAAGTCATCTTGATTCTACCTTTGAAGAACCTCTACACTGTATCTCCCACTTGATCTGTTTCAGTATATTTACATGGAGGCTTAAGCTCTTTTCATCCTTATTCCTATACAATGCTGATCCTATGCAGATCTTTCTAGAAGTCTTCATGGCAGCAAATAACAAACAGCAGCCTTGGTTAGAGTGAAGTTGTTTCACTTACATCATTTGCTTCTGTATCACCTTATATTTCTGCTAAAAATGCAGGTCCGCTGTTGAATCAGAGGTGAGGGGGACATAAAGCTGCAGTTTAATAAGCTCTCAGATGATGCTTATGCACAAAAGTTTAACCCATTGACCGACAGAGTAATGGGTTTCTTTTCTTGCAGCAGTCACATCCTGTCATCACTTTATCCATTTCAGCATCATTTTTTTCCAAATTTCCATCCAGCACACTATTCACCACTTTTCCCCAAGCATCTTTTCTCCAGCTACACTAACTCCAGATATACCCCTAAAATACCATTTATTATTTTATACCTGCACCATTTCTCCAACTTTTCCTGTCTTAACTCTTACCTCGTATCTTTGTTCACGTGGTGACATACTACTTTTTATTCAGTGCCATACTACTTTTCTCAAACGTTACCTCCTTGGGAAAGCTTTTTTCTAAATATATCTCACTCACTCTCCCGACACTGCATTGCCATAGAATGTAGCATAAATCTCTATTATAGAACCTGTTTCATTTGAATGTAATTACAATGAATCTACACAAAGGTTATAGAACACCTACTGTGCCCCAAATTATACTATTAAAGAAATAAAAGTCATAATCTCTACCATCACAAAAGTTACTACCCAGCTTTTCTCAACCCAAATCCTCATCTGAAACACAGAAAACATAAAGTTATTTTAGTAACTATTTCCTCAATTCTCCCAAGGAGGATACATAACTAGCACTATTACATACAATGCTTGTCTTAGGGCTTTAGGGCTTCATCTATTTGGGAAACCCTAGTTGATCAAATATTGGTAAAATTACATTACAGTAGCAATAAACGCTAGGACAGAGATAATTCAAAGATGAGATGAAAAAGCAGATACATCTAATTGTTTATGTATTTATCTCTCCTGTACCATGTCTTAATCCTGTTTCTATCCTGACTTAGCATCTAGATCAGTGCCAATTTTGTTGTGGTCATTGAATACATTTTATTATTGAATTAAAGGCATTGTAATTCATTTTCATTATTGCAAGTCTTTGGAATCTGGCCAAGGCAATGTGAATCATCCATCATTGTAAATCCACCATTTAATCGGGGCTTAAGATACTGCTGGCACTCAGTAAGGGCTTGTTGAATAAGTAAACACATTTGGAGGGGTTGCCCTATTCTCCAGCAGAAACTCAACAGCAATAATAATAACCAAATAAAAAATGGACTAAGGACTTGAGCAAGTATTTCTTCAAAGAAAAAATACAAAGGGCCAACAGGTGTGTAAAAAGATACACAACATCAATAATCACCAGAGAAATGCTAATTAAAACTACAATGAGATATCACCTCATGCCTGTTGGTTGGCTATTAAAAAAGACAAAAAAGAAAAACCAACAACTGTTGGTGAGGATGTGAATAAACTGGAACCTGTATACACTGTTAATGAAGATGCAAAATGGTGCACCGGCTCCAGAAAACAGTATGGAAATTCCTCAAGAAAATAAAAATAAAATTACTATATGATACAGCAATCCCACTTATGAATATTTAGCTAAAAGAAATGAAGTCAGAATTTTTAAGAGATATTTGTACTCCTGTGATCACTGTAGCACTCTTCACAATAGCCAAGATGAGCACACAACCTAAATGTTCATTGATGAATGAATGGATTGTAAAAAATGTGTATATACATACAAGGGAATATTATTCAGCCTTAAAAAAGAAGAAAATCAGCCAAGAGCGGTGGCTCATGCCTGTAATCTGAGCACTTTGGGAGGTCGAGGCAGGTAGATTGCTTGAAGTCAGGAGTTCACGACCAGCCTGGCCAACATGGCAAAACCCCATCTCTACCAAAAAATACAAAAATTAGCCAGGGATGGGGGCATGAGCCTATAATCTCAGCTACCCAAGAGGATGAGGTTGGAGAATTGCCCAAACCTGGGAGGTGGAGGTTGCAGTGAGCTGTGATTGTGCCACGGCACTCCAGCCTGGCCAACAAAGAAAGACCCCATTTCAAAAAAAAAAAAAGGAAATTCTGCAATATATGTCAATAAGGATGAATCTGAGGACACTACGCCAAGTGAATAAGCTAGACACAGAAGTATAAATACTGCATGATTCCACTTATAAGAAGTACCTAAAACAGTCTACATCATAGAAGCAAATAATAGAATTGTGGTTGCCAGGGGCTACAGGAAGGGAGAAATGGGGAGCTGTCAATTAGAAAATTTCATTATGCAAGAAGAATGAATTCTAGAGATCTGATGTATAACACTGTGCCTATACATAACAATACTGTATTGTACATTTAAAATTTTGCTAAGCAAGTAGATGCTATGTGAGCTGTTCTTACCATAATAATAATAATAATAATAAAATGAAACTTCTTTCATACATTAGAGTATACTCATTTGGCTAGACAACATAGTTACCTTTTCCCAAGCCACCCATTAATTTTCCAGTCAGTTGTTCCAAGATTGAAAAATGCAGAATAATAAAGTTTTAGAATTGAAAAAAAAAGAACAGATAGTTATAATTTGAGGATCTCAAGTACTACTTAAATAAAAACTCCTATAAATGCAAAATTCTTCTTTTGTGGCTAATCTACATTTATAAGTATTCCACTTGACATTTAATTGCTTTGCCTGTTATGTGCATTTCAAAGACAGTAGGAAAGACGTTATTAAAATTGCAAGTGAAGTGAAAAAATGTTGCATTTTTCCGGGTGGACGGTAAAGGTGGTGGTGGTATTTTCAGTGTTATTGTCATTTAATGAAGCCTAATTTAGTTTGAATATGTATTTCCAGGAACAAATAGCCTCTAAATACAAACTGGGCTTAGGAGAAGATAGTGTGAAAAGACATAAAATGCCATAAAATTCTGATGTCCTAAAGAAAATGTGAGAGTCTGGGACACCTCCTTCTCTGCAAAGCCTGCAGCCACCTCACTTCAAAGTTGTCTTTTTATAAACATGATGTAAGCATAAACTCACATGCCTTCTGGGAATAATGGTGTTTCCATTTGTGTCAGTTAAAGGCATCCCTTTGTTCATCTAGTCACCAAGAAAATTTCCAGCCAGGTGTGCTTCAGTTTAGACAGGTGCTGTACTTCATGGGTGCAGAAGCGGCATTTCCCTAAATGGTTCCTTAATACCACAAATCCCCAACTGTCCAATTTATATCCAAGGAAGTTTACTTCCTTTAAGGCATAAGCCATTTATTAAAAGTCATCAAATGGAAATAAATACATAAGTTAGCAAATTGTGGTAAAGTAAAATAATCCTGTATGAACCATGGCTTAAAAATTAAAAATTAACTCAAGTAAACCTGCACCCAGTGATTTTCTGCATTTTGGCAAGTGAAAGAATTTTGCTCTAAAAACCAAATAAAAATATAGGAGACCTAGTTTTAATTGTTATTAAACACATGGGCATTTTACTTTAAGGGTCATGGGTTTAAGTCCAACTATTTCAGAATCAAAAGCTTATTACTTGGATAGTCAATACACGTCATTCCACGACTGCAGCTGCCGCTCCTAATTTGGATTGTTAGGGGTGTATCCCTAAAAGGGTCCTCATGGCTCATCTGGCCTCAGTGCAATCAGATGAGAAGATCCTGACTTCCATCTCCAGAAAGAAGGCCAAGCCAACCTGAGGCCTGTAGGGAAATGAGAGCTTCTGTGGAATCTTGACACTGAGATGCTGAGACTCTAGCTGTAAGCCTGAGTCACTACTGAGCTACAAATTTGCAGTTTTACATTTATTATTTCTAAAATCTGGATTTGAGTTACAATTAAGGTGTACCCTGATTTAGGTTAATTGGCAGTGTTTAGTGATACACAAAATACTTGTGCACCCATATTGTCAATGATGTCAATATAATATGGTGGTTGACGTGCTGTAGCTCAGTGATTCTCAAGCTTTAATATGTATATGAAATCACTTAGGGATCTTATGAAAATGTAGACTTTTTCAGTAGATCATGGGAAGGGACATGAGTCTTTTCATCTTTCACAAGCTCCTAGGTGATGCATATGCTGCTGGCTCACAGTCCATACCTTGGTCAGTAAATCTCTAGGTATGCTATGAGTTGTTCATGGGCTTTATTTCCTTTTAAACTATGTAAAAACTATAGCTTTTAGTTGCACATCCTTGTTTAAAAATTGTTCCTGTATCTTCCATGTAGTTTTATATACATGTGTTGTTTAATAAATAAATCAACTAATTATTAAATAATAACTAAGGGTAATGTTAATGAAAGATTGTTTTCAATCCTTGATGATCATACCTTTTAGCCTGGAGAACTTAGGGAAGAAAATGTTACTGAATAAGGTCAATTTATTCTTACAAACAAACATTTCCGACTTACATCTGAGACTCTGCTTGGTTTACAGGTAGTGAACACAGGCAGGGAAGACTGATTGCTTCTGAAAAGTAATGTGAAATGAAATCTGATGATGACAATGATAACATTCTTAAAGACTTAAATAATTACTTGTATTTGAACTTTAAAAATTAAGTGACTATTTCTAATTCAGTTCCTTAACAAGGTACTCCATAAGTTTCTTAATTATCTTTACCAATTTTTGATACATTAGATGGCGGATATCATAATTTAGGATAGCAAAATGGAAAAGCATACTAGGCTTAGAGTCAATAATAGAGGTTTCCTTCTGATTTCTTTCACATATTAGGGATGTGGCTCTGATAATATTATATATAATTTGTGGCCTCCAACTTAATTCAATTTTCTCACAAAGCTCTTAGGACAGTTAAACAATTTTTAAAATGAGACAATGTGTGCAAAATCTCATAAATTCATCTGTAACCAGGACAATTACCATATTTGTAGGGGTCAGTGTAAAATGAAAACGAGAAGCCCCCTGTTCAAAAGTTATTAAGAATTTCAAGATGACAATAAGAAGATATTAAATGAAGAGCAGGGCCCTGCTGTGTGTGGCGTCCCATGTGACTGCATAAGCCATGAGTTCATGAGCAGCTCCTGTTGTCAATACAGTTGTAGCTAATCCTCACGATATTAATAGAGTATTAATAAAGTTTATACTCGATTGAGATATTACAATATACCAGGCACTACTTTGAGAGCTTCAATTACATAGCTTCACTTAATTCTTTAGAGGGGAAAGAAATTAAAGCACAGAAACATCAACTAACTTATCTCAGGACATATAACTACCAGGTTTAAGGAAGCCAGGATTGGAATCCAGGACTGTCTAATTCTAAAGCCATTCATCTTAACTAATTGAATGCGATGAGTTATCCGTAACAAGTAATTGTTATTCCTATTTGATTCAAATTTAGAAACACAAATTGTGAGCTTAGGCTCACAAAAATATGTCTGTATTTCAAGGGCAATTCACTTATTATGACCATGATTAAATGACCTATGTCAGCCTAATTATCTTATGTCCCTAGGACTCCACAGAGAGCCTGGTACATAGTTGCTAGTCATGTACTGTATAGGAAACTAAACTGAACAGTCAGTCACCAATTTTTCTGTGCACAGAATATTTACTCCACAAAGATAAAAATCTCATTTTCCTGTTATTCAAAATCACATGCTTCTGAATGATAAGAGTACTATTTTCATTTTAAAGCAATTAATTTGTTTTAAATGTGTTTCAATAGTGATGATTTTCTTGAAAAAAAAAAAAGATACCAATTACCATACACAGAAATAATTTCCTTCCAAACATAAGGACTTTGATCCAAAGATCTAAAGACAAGAGTATATCTTCTCAAAATAGAAATTAAGAGAAACTCCAAAATATTCATTTTGTTTGGGATGAATTTCAGATTTTTAAAAAAATATGGCTCAAAGTTAAGTAACAAACTTATATTTATATGAAGCTTTTTTTCTTTTTATTTGCAATGTGTTTTCTGATCCTTCATCTTATTTTATCTTTCCTATGCCCAGTATACAGCTGAGCAAAGACAGACAAACTCAGATTACTTTATTACCTTCTATTTGAAATTATTACTAATTTCCTCTGCAAAGTTAATTACAGCTTCTGCCATATTGTTAGAGGAATTTTTCATACCTCGCTTAGGAAACTTGTATTATAATTCTAGATTTCTTTGTCCAACTTTCTCTCCTGATTCCTGAGTATATTATCTTACTCATTTATGTGCCCCAGTGTATTATCTTACTCATTATGTACCCCAACACACACACACACACACATACAGAACAGAATAGCCACTTAGCCCAAATATACACTATGGTTATTACTAGAACATAGCCATATATATATATATATATATATATATATATATATATACACACACACACACACACACATACACACACATACATGTATACACACACACACACATATATACACAAACACACACACACACACACACAATATAATTTTTGTGTGTGAGACAGAGTTTCACTCTGTCGCCCACCCTTGAGTGTGGTGGCATGATCTCAGTTTATTGCAATCTCTGCTTCCTGAGTTCAAGTGATCCTGTCTGGCTAATTTTTTGTATTTTTATTAGAGACGAGATTTCACCATGTTTGCCAGGCTGGTGTTGAACTCCTGACTTCAAGTATCCACCTGCCTCGGCCGGCCTCCTGCAGTGCTGGGATTACAGGCATGAGCCACCATGCCCTGCCCATACTAGATATTTTTAATGTTGATTAACTTGATGGGCATATGCAAGTGTTAATGCATAAGCAAATGGAGCAATTTAAACAAGATGCTCTGGTAGGTGCTGAAATTAAGAGAAAAGGTTCAGTCTCAGACATTGTTCATTGCTGCTTTCTACTGGGCTGAAAAATGTCATATTCTATAAAATGTATCAAGTCCTCAGAATTAAAATGTCACTGAACCCCCTGCCAGACCATGCTATGCTGGTTTGATATTTGAAAGCACTACAATTCATTATGCCAACCACTGATCCTGTTCCAGGCTATGGGGCATGTGCTGAAAATGACGGGAAATAAAAATCTGTGGGTCCCCTGGAACGAAAGCTGCTATGTTTGAAAGACTGAATTCCAGGCAAGAACTCACCAGATGCTTTCTGAACTGAAGAGCTGGGTTCCAATTCCTTGGGGACCTGAGCAGATGGGACTCCCTGAATCCAATCTCGAAGAGGAGTGTCTATGGCAAGGTGCCTGGTTTCTGCCCCAATTGCTTATTTCCCTTGCCTCCACGGCTACAATGCACCAAAGTGAACATACCCTTAGCAATGTATAGAGACAATATTTTATAAAAATCTAGAAAGTATTTCCAAATGTGTTTTCTGTGCATTCTTGTTTGTGTGGTTGGCTACACAGTATAGAAAATAATAGCAGACATTATTATCTTAGTTTGCCTTTAGAGGAGGAAAAGTGTGCAGGCTGCCAGAGTAGGGAGGAGGCTCACAGAGGTAACCACTCCAGACCAATTAGACCTGGGGAGTGGGAGAAGTTCCACTCAAAGCTCATATATAACTAACTGGTCATCTGAGAAATATGTCCTGCTGCTTCTCCTCCCCCTCAGATCTTCCCTTCTCCGACCTCCTAGCAATCTAGGCTGCGTTTTTCTGTTTTACTTCCCATAAAGTTTCCTACGAAGCTCATTTCGTCTAATTTTATCTTTATAAAAATACTGAGAACGAGAGAAGCAAAGTGAGATTATACTATGACATGGGGAGCAACAAAGAATGGCAGTTAGAGGCAAAAATTCTGCCATCCGATTACTTGGGTGGGAGCTTGGCTCTGTATACTTATTAATTATTTCCCTCTAGATCAGTTACTTCACTTCTCCTGTCTCCATGTCTTCATTTGGCAAATAGGGATTGTATTCATGCGTGCCTATTTTCATGTTTAGAGTATTACCTTTGCAATTAAGAAGCACTGAAAAACAGGTGGTGCATCCCTCTCTCAATACAATAATTATAATGTATTCAAAAAAGGAGTAGTAAAGACAAAATACCAAAAATCCACAAAAAACTTATTTTTGTTTTTTTTCTTCCATTACTCCCTTGCTGATAGGTATAAAACACCAAATATCAAATTATTTCACACAGTTTCATGGATTTGTTTTGGAAAAGTTGTTGTTTTATTGTGTTCCTGATGCCCCCCAGCCACATGCCTGTTGAATAACTCACTGGATGTTGCAGAAATTTTATGAGAAATAAAAAAATGCTTAATATATTTTTATGCTTCCTCTGGAATATGCTGACTCCCTTGACCCTTGAGCAATAGCTCCTACTTTTCATGTCCATTTGTATATGCCTAGTACAATCATAGGCACACTGAAGGACTAGAGCGTTTATGCCATGGGGGTTTGTTCCAACAATCTGATGTGGGTAAGGTGCTCTACTAGCAGGAGTGTCAGCTCAGGGATGGCACTCACAGCCACGTGTTCTGCTGAGGTCTCAAGAGGCCTCATTTGCATATGGGAATGATTATTATTACCCTGTATGGGTTATTGGGAAGACTTTTAAAAGGACAGGAGGATTTCTGCAGTCTGCTTTCTACACTTAAAAGGAGGCAAGGGTAATCAACCTCTGTTTGCATTTAAGTGCTGACACTATAACAGTTGAATAATTGAAATACATTTCAATATTTCCAAGATTTAGAAGAAACTAGGCTGGGCCTATACTAAATCAGGATGATGACACTTAAGAATTTGTCAAAGCCTTTGACATTTCCATAAACTCCATCTAGTTTTCTTGTTGAAGTTTTAAAAGCAAAACTATCATCTTCCATGCTTTAAATCAGGCAGAAAAAAATGTTCTTTCTATACCTGAACTTCTGCAGAAAACACTAAGCCCATTTGCCTATTCTAAATGGGCTAAACCAGACTTTCTCGGAGTCACCAAAACAAGACTCTGCCTCTAGGAAGGCAGCACAGAGCAGCTAGAAAATTGTCATTCAGCTGCAAGGCATCATCTGTAGTTCTCACTAGGCTGTACAGAACAGAATAGCCAGAGCACTTGGATCAAATATACACTATTGTTATTACTAGAAAATGGCTATTCTGTGAGTCAGCCCATTCCAGTTGACACAACAAAATGACACCCTGTATAATACATACTGATCCGACACGAAACACTTTTCATATGAAAGTCAGCCTGTAGCCACAGTCAGTCCACTGGTCAAAGATTGAGCATCTGCTGCGTTATCAGCCTGGCCAATGCATGAGTTCTTGAGTTAAGGGAATTCATTTGTATTTTCTTATAGACTATTAATCCTGTGAGCATTAGCAAAATCTATCTTAAAATGATTCATACAAGTAAAGACGTATCACCATATACCATCAAGGTAGTATTATCCACAGTTATATTATGATGTGGTAAGTAAACATATGTGGATCTGTATGGAAAATGTTTAGGAAAAAGAGAAGTGGGGAAAGCAAAATGCAACACTCTTCTCTAATGAGTGAGGGATGAGGCATGTGGGAAGGTCAATGTAAGTGAATTGTAAAATGCTACCAGCCAGTAAATGGACCATGGCAAAATCATAAGAGAATAGAGGTAGTAAGTCAGGGACCTCAACAAGGAAAAGTCTAGAGGAAATGAAAACCTGTGGATAAATTGTTTAATCATGACTTAGGGGTCCATATGTGGAGTTCTCTGCCAACTAAAGTTGTCTCCCTTCTGTCATCTGGCACGATTTCCAGATGTCACTGAAAATCTCTCTTTCCTCAAAGCTGCTGCTAGATTAATTTATCCACCAGGTCCCAAAGCCTTTTATTTCATAACTGGAAAAATAACTCACAATGCAAATTCCGTCATGAGCTTTTCTTCTTATGTGTAAATGACAGATACTCTATTCCTCTCTGAGCAAAGAGGCAAATAAGAACAAGAAAGACACTTGAGGACCCAGATTTGATGGGCATGGTCAATCACAGAAGGGCATAAATTGAAAAGTCTTCAAAACTTTCTAAAATTCTCTGTTGCCCAAAAGAAGAAAGATAGGGATTAAGGAGCATTTGCAGGAAGGATATATTTCATCTCTTTCCCAGTATTGGTGCTAGTACACTGTGATGCAAGCACTTCATATGGCAGAGAAGACCACACAGATTTCATTTAGGAATCTATCTTTCTTTTCCACAGTGAGGGAAAATGCTTACATAAGATAGGGTATTTTCCAAACGTCATCTAACTCAAAAGCATCTTTCAGATTTGTGGTAATAACTGTTTCTAAGTGTAATTAGAGGCTGAGCCTATCTAATTAGGTTGATGAAATTTTCAGTAGGGACTTAATTCCCCTTAGCATTTCCCTCATTTTTTTTTTTCTCTCTCTCTCTCTAGAATACTTCCTTAGGCTTAATCCCAGCAATTTTTATTGGCAGTATTCTAAGTTACCTCACACAGGCAGTGTGATTGTAAAACCTCCAGCGGGTACATATGACTAAACACAAACTTCAGATAAAGGATTCTAGGTCATTTTATTCAACACACAGTCCTTTCCTACCTCTTCAGTTTCATTTCCTTACTAACAAACTTTGCTAAATAATGTTCACTCTGCAGGAGGGAAATAGGTGTTTCAGAGCATTTTGGGGGGCACAAAGAGACCAGGAAATGCATAATCATCGCAGGAGCAGGTTCTGAGAAGAGATTAATGAGGGAGCATCATGACCCTTTCTGAGAGGCCAATGACTACAGAAACACTTCTGATGAAAATATCGGGATATAAACACATACTAGTGAGATTTTCATCTATCTTTAAAGATTCTTAAAATATACCTAGTGAGCACCTGAGGAATTAACTGTGAGAATTTTCTACAGGAAAATGCTTTCCAAGTGGTCTAAGGTAAATGGGCAAGATGTTCTTAAATGGAGTCTGAGCATCTCAGACACCATGATTTCTCCTTCTGCAAGGTTTTCCAACCCCCTCTCCTTTTGCAGCAGTCAGTAAAAACTGCTTTTTAGAAAATTTAATTAAGCGTAAAGTGATCACAAAAAATTCTTAAGCAACATATATTTCAGCTTTTACTCAGTGTTATAAAAATGTGGAGAATATAAACCAGTATTTCTGTCAAAACACAGTGTTGCTTGTGCAAAAATCAGATTTAAAAGATAATATTTTTAAAGGCTTATTATCCTCTAAGACTTTCATAGGTATGAACTGTCTATAATGGCAATTTATTATTTACAATTTTTCTTCAATTTTTTTTTTTCAAATTTAAACCTATGAGTCATTTTTCAGTGAGTTCACACATTTTCCCAGACTTTTTGATTTACTTGTGATGAAAATACAAATTATTTTTTAAAAACTACTTTGATCTCTATTTGAATCCCCGGCCACTCAATATTTCTTGTGATTTTAAACAAAGCACCATATGAAGTTCAGGTTCGGTTTTACCAAATTATTTTGCACTAATCTTATTTTACTTTGAAATTTGATAATCACATACACAAAAGTAACTTCCTTATTGAGGGTTAGTTTTTCTGCGTGCAAGCAAAGTCTCATTTCAAAGAGACATTATTAAATGCCAGGTAGGGAAAGATCTAAGTTGCTTCTAATAAATATGAGATTATAGGTTATTTCAATATGTGGAGTAATTTCCTTTTTTACTTTAATCTTTAAAGAATAAATGTGTAAATTTGTGAGAGTGGTATTTTTATACTTTGAGTGCCATTGCTTACAATGAAATAGAGCTTGTCATTTAAATATTATATTTCCCTTGATAGGGTTCTGTATTTTAATCCTGCTGGACCCCCTCACTACTCTTGGTCAGGTAACTTCTCTAAGTCTGTTTCCCCAAAAGAAGGAGGTTGAACTTAGAAAATGATTTCCAGGGTCCTTTCCATTTAACACTCCAAAATTTCTGCCATGACTTCAGACGAGACTTTATTAAAATCTCCTTCAAGACTGGTTATGCTAAGATGGTTACATTCTAGACTGAAAATAAAAATGTTATGAGCCGATACATGAAGTCATAATTGGGGGTTCACACATGCAGTGTACTACAGGCCAGGAAGTGAAAGCTAGAACTCAGAAAAATTTACATAGACTTTACAGTTAAGAGAGATTCTGTGAGAATGAACATGGGTATATATCTCTCTTTTCAGTAACTCCACAAAACTGACCTATTTGAAATAAGATGATTTAATGCAAAATCCATGATACTTTGTCACTATTTCATTTCAGAAGTAAGAAAAGCAGTGCCTTCTAAACAGATAATGGTTCAGACACAGATGGAAACTACAAACAATTACAAAGCCCTCCAAAGTGCTGGGGTTACAGGCGTGACCCACCATACCCAGAACTCTGGGAGGCCTAAGTAGGTGAATCACTTGAGTTTAGGAGTTCGAGACCAGCCTGCCCAACATATAGTGAAACCCTGACACTACTAAAAATACAAAAATTCGCTGGTTGTGGTGGTGTGCTCCCAGAGTCCCAGCTACTTGGGAAGCTGAGGCAGGAGAATCACTTGAACCTGGGAGGCAGAGGTTGCAGTGAGCCAAGATCGTGCCGCTGCACTCCAGCCTGGGCAACAGAGCAAGACTCCGTCTATCAAAAATAAAAAGCTCTTCTCAGTGAGGTATGTTTTGCTTTATAGCTAATTGTGCCTATATCCTTCCAAACTCTAGTTTGTCTGAAGAAATACAATGAAAAAGATTACACACGTCAGGAAAAAACTGACCACATTTCTTCAAACACATACACCAGATGTGGAAGACAGAGGTGAAAAGTGTCCAATCAATAAAGAAGTGTGAATTGTATCCAAACCCTACAGTGACAACAGCATGAGTAAATATTCCTCTTATGAACTTACCAGCTGCGAACTAACGTGTCACTTGGAAGACCACCTGACTTACTTTTTGGGTATTGTGGTTAAAAGATTAATATGAATACTAAGGTGTATGGATTCATAAATAAGCATCAGATATATTAATCTGAAGCACAGTTTAATTTAAAACTGTTATTCCAGATTAAGACAATGAACTGCAGTTTTATACACACAAAATTCTCCCTCATTTATGCAGAATTATCAGAAGATTATGTGTCTCAGTTGAACTCAGGGATTCACTACAGAAATCCTCGTTTTTTTTTTTTTTTTTCTGCAGGATGCCCAAAAGAGTTATTTAGTTAGATTCCCATTTCTGCTAGAGATCCCTTGATTCCCCTTCCTTTTTCCAATCTAAGCAGGATTACCCTTCTCTATATAAAGCAGGATGTAGGGACTGATTATAGTTGGCTTCGTTCATAGTGAAAATGAGGAGGTTGGTATGGGTGATTGGGGATGTGGCTCTGCCCTCCACTTTCTGAATAGAGTTTCAGAAATCTTCTAATAAAATTGAATCATTCTTTTACCATACCTGATACACTTTCTTTATCCCTGCATGTCTAAATTAGTCATTGTTTGAGATGCTCACCTTCTGTCTGACTCTTCTGTGTTTCTCTTCTTGTCTTCTAGAACTCTACTCATTTCACCCTCTTTTGAAATCCAGTAACGGTGTTAAACAATGTAATACTTAATTCCTCACAGTCTATTATACATTCATAAATGTTGTTTTAGTTTGTAACAAATTTGAGAGTTTGTACAATCTTTTGGGAACCTTAACAAACATTTCTCTTGCAACAGAACTCTTAACTGTGGTAGTTAAGAGCACAAAAGACACTGAAATCAGACTTCAGACTTCCTCGATTAACCTTTAGACTTTAATGCTTGTTAATTGTGTCACTGTCCTCAAGAAACTTACCTGCTTCAAACTCCAGTTTCTTTGTCTGAAACATGCAGATAATAAAATGCCTATATTGTGAGGAT
>CAUYLG010049489.1:0-35000 GCA_963573385.1 Cacajao melanocephalus | reverse complement strand
ATGAACACTGTCTCAGACAAACAGTACAGTAGGTGGCAGTATATTTTTAATAAATCTTCTCAACTATTGGAACGTCAACTGCAGTAGCTAAAGCTGACATTCTTGAAAATTCAATTAAATTTTCAGTATCACTGCAAGAGCTCTGATCAGAGAAAGTAGCTCTGCGATGTCTCCAGGGCATCAATCAGGTACCCTAAATGCATATTGGTTCCATTCTGCTGACAACAATGGATTCCAAGATGTTTTCAACATTCTCTCCATCTAACTGAGCCATTATTTTAATTTTCAGAGAGACATTCATATTCAAAGATCTTTTTCAATGAAGAGACAAATATTTTTATTATTGAAAGACCATAACAAATTATCTGGTGAGGAGAAATGAAAACAAAGATAGAATCTGGTCTGGGAGTAAACAGATCTCCTACAGACCACATGCATTTTTTCTCTCTGGATGGAGGGAGTAGCCACAGAAAGTCTAATGGAGTCAGCTGGATTACTGATTCATTTCCTCGTCTAGCCAGGCAGATGGTAGGGCTACCTGTTACAACATTGGTAAGAATTCTAGCACATCATCATGGGGATAGCATGTACATGAAGTCTCAACATTTTCTATGTATCTTAGTCTTTACCATATTTAGGAGTAACAATGAGGATCTCACAGGATGCTAGACAGATCAAACAGAAAGGTGGCTATTTGGAAAGAGCAGTCTTCTCCCACTGATGAAGTAAGTTTAACCAAAGGAAAACTGTAAGACATAAGTCCCCTTGACTTTCTAGACAATAATGATGCTGCACCAAGAAAAATGAGACAGTATGGTTGGGAATCAGCTTCTGATAAACGATAAACATATAATTATAAAAGGTACTGGAAAAACTTAATCTCTCCCACTGTATCACTATTATGACCATGAGAGGATTGATGCACCAGCAGGGATTACGCTCTCCCCTGTAATAGGTTTTTAACCTCAGGACTATTTTCATTTGATTGTCAAATAACTCATGTCCTGGAACAGAGCTCAAACCAGTTTCAACTCATCAGTGCCAGATGATCTGCCTTCCTGGATGTACAAAATGCCATCAGTGGCTACAGATAGTCAAACCATGGCACTAAATAACATGGCAAGCACCTAGAGCTATTCACAAGAACTGAGTCCTAGAATATTAGTCATTGGCTATAAGTAAATTATTAGTCAAGACTGTCGGTCAGGCCAAATAATTCTGAGTAAGAGTCACAGGAAGGACATCCCAATATGAAATAGTGAATCCCTCCCATCAAATACTCAAAATATTGGCTGACCACCTTCCAAGGATTAAGCCCAGTACTAGTCATTAGGGATAATGAAGTGAATACAATGGACTTAATTACTGTCTCAGAAAGTTATAGCTCAGGTGTCTGCTCCCCTGGTCAGTCCAGTATGGCAAGTGGTTCAATATTAGGAACAAGCACAGCTATATTATACTGAGAGAAAAATGTGGGTCAAAATATGAGTTTGGATTCTAGGTTGGCCACTAGCTGTCACTAGAACAACTATGGAGCTTTTCAAATTTCAGTTTCTGAAAATGGTTAGAGATACCAATCTTTCAGAATGAATGTGAAAATACAATGAGAAAATACTGTGCAGGCATCTGGTAAAGTTGATGCGTTGGTGAGAAATAGTAAATGTCTTTCTGCTTGCCTAATTAATGTGATAAATGTGATAAATGATCTAAAACAAACAACATAAGTCATATGTTATTGTGAAATCTAGAATATTCTCTTTAAGACAAGAAACAGGACAAGGATTCCCACAATCAACATATCTATTCAATACTATATGTGAAATTGTAGCTAATGCAGGAAGACAAGAAAAACATATGAACATCATAAAGATTATAAATGAAGAAAATCATGTCATGTAAGTAAATATATTGCACACATTGAAAGACTAAAATAATCTACAAAAATTATTTGGCTTAATAAGATACTTTAGAAAGAATTTAGAGTTCTGTGTACTACAGACAATCAATGTTTCAACATATGTAATAGATTTATAGATTCAATAAAATCCCAATAAAAATCTCAATAAATTTAAAAAATAAATGTAAAAAGCTGATTCTTCACAATGTATGAGAAAAAAAAGGGCCCCAAATAGCCACAATACGCCAGAGAAAGAAGATGAAGTTGCCTATGTAAAGATGGACATTTATTACAAAATTATAGAATTAAGAAAATGCATTAGGATAGGTAAAATGAGGAGATACTGATGTAAAACGATGTACTGATACATTCATCCACATTAAAATTAAGAATATTGGTTCATCAATAATACCAGAGAGTAAGAAGTTAAATAACAATATGGAGAAAATATTTTTATTTCGTTTTAATTAGAATCCTATAATTCTAGGATTATAAACTAGAATATGCCAAGAACCTCAATGAATCAATACAAAAATAAAGACAAATGATCGAGAAAATAGACAAAAGAAATGTAATTTCATAGAAAAACAGATATGCATTGTTTATGAATAAAAGATGTTCAATCCTATTAGTATTCAGGAAATGGTAAAAAAAAAAAAAGAACTGTATTCAGATACATCTCAGCCATCTCATAGCCATCAAATTGACATAAAACAAAAAGAAAAGAGAACAATTCCACACTTTGCCAAGGCTATTGAAAGTCATTCTTGTACAATGCTGATGCTGATAAGATAAAATTTGACCAACTGCAAAAAGCTTCTTTTGGCATTATGCAATCCCATGGGAATTTCACATTCTATAAAGAACTTGGGTCTCAGTCCTTAGAAAACAATTAACCATGATCAATAAAATAAACATTTGCCAATTCCTTCAACTCATTTCTCATTGCTCACTGTTCTGCTGATTTGATGATAGGTAGTCAAGTGGATTCTGGTTCATATATATAAATGTGTATGAATTCATGTGTGTGTGTGTGTGTGTGTGTGTGTGCATACTAATAAGCATATATGAAAACAATTTATATCATCTGCCATTACAGATAAGTTAGCAAAAGATACAGTAGTCAATATAGGTTGCCGGGAAAATCGGTTATCTATAAGAGAAAAGTGAAATTGGGTCTTTACATCCTTTTGCTTCCAAAAATCAATTTTACATGATGAAAACCATAATTTAGAGAGGCAATCTGTGAAAAATTTTGTCAGACACACACACACACACACACACACACACACAGAGGAGAGATCCACTTATTGTAATATATTTGCAAAATTTTACAGTTTCAATGAGTAAGTAGAATAGATCTCTGAGTCAGTGGGAGTCTTAAAGACATTCTTGTAGCCCTACCCATTAATTTACATTATTAAGAAAGGGAGGATCATGGAGTTTAAATGACCCTCAAATTCATAAAATGTGTCAGTAACAGAAGTGGGACTAGGATTGAGACTACTAATCCAGTTTCTGTCTAATATGCCATGCCACCTGTGTGTCAGAAAGGAGTCACATATAGCACTGTGAAAGGAAAAAAAAAAACAGTTTGTGAAGATATGTCTTAGTATGAAAATTATAATTGTGTTTTAGTCTACTCAGTTTAAAAAGGCAGGGAAGTATGTAACATATTAAGAAAGGTTCCATTTAAATAACTAAATTACAAAGTTTTAGAGCTTGAAGAGGTTTGGTCCAGTAAGAAGGTTGTAGAATTTTATCCAGGACATCTTGCATCATTTCAAACCTGCATAACTCAGAACAAATCTCAACAAAGGTTCTGTTTGCCAGATAATGTGGCAGACCCAAGGAGAAAAATAATAAACAGTTTGAAATTCACTATGTCATAAGCTTTGAAGTTATATGGGTGTCGATGCCTTTTTAACCCTATGATATTCTGTGATGTCTTTTTAACACTATGATATTCTATGATGTCTTTTTAACACTATGATTTACTTAAAAATGAAAATATGTCATTTATTTTGCATTGTTTAATTCCAAATTTAAGCAATTCAAATTTACATTAAAGGCAACCACATAGTTTTGGAAAAAATTCATTCTTTGTAATATGCAATTACCTTAAAATGCCATAAATGAGACATAAATCTAAGCAGGGAAAATATTTCTTACTATGTTCTTTTTCATGAAAGAACATGTATACTACATGAAAATGCAAAAATCACTGTTTTTCACAATATAATTATAAGATTATGTTTCATCTAATATTTGCTACCTTATAGTCTTCATAAGTTTTGTGCTATTCTGTATAAAATACTAAGCAGCAGTGTTTACATATGTGTTTCTGAACACTTAAAGAATAAGTCTATGTCCATTTTTAAATACAAGTCCCAAATAACTTTTTCATTTCTGATATGTGCTAAAACAACAAAAATGAAAAAGAAATTAGAGCCGTAGCCATGTAAATGTCAATAAACACTTATATCCAGGATACATCAAGACCTCATACAAATCAACAGCAACAACAGCAGCAGCAGTACAACACAAGACAATGGGAAGAAAAGGATAAAATACTTGAACAGACATTAAAGGATAAAAGTCTATCTTCAAAGAAATATAGACAAAAACCGTAATGAAATAATACTACGCTCTACCAGAATGAATACAATGAAAAATACCAAAAAAAAATCCAGTGTCAAAAATTCAGATGATGTGGGGGCAACCAGAACTCTCATACATTATTGGTGAAAACTATTTTGTGAAATTGTTTGGCATTCTCTTTTAAAGCTGAACTTGTGCCTACCCTATGATCCACCAATTCCACACATAAGCATATATTCAACAACAAAAAATACACATGTTATTAGAATAGCGTACTAGTCTGTTTATAGTGGTACTCAGCTTACAATAACCTGAAACTGAACACTACTGAAATAACAACCAATAGTAGAATGGATAAATTTCCGTCTAGTCACACAGTAGAATATTAAATAACAATGTGAATATATGAGCTGCAATTGCAATAGAAATACAGATAAATCTCACAGTAATAATGTTGAGTTAAAAAAATGCCCGACACAAAAGAGAACACAGTTCTGAGTCCATTTATATAGAAATTTAAAAAAACAAGCACACCTCAAGACAGTAGCTACTCTTGGTAGACATGGAGAGGGGATAGTCTTGAGGAGAATTCTTGAGGTACAATTAATGTTCTTGATTTAAGTGTTGCTTATGGGTGTGCTAAGTGTGCATAAAATTAATTTACCTGTACTTGCTACATTTATGAGCATAAATACTATATTTCAATGAAATGTTTGAATAATCTGGATGATGAAGCACAAAATGAACTCACTTGATGAAGTATTTTCTTCCTGATAAATAGGATGATATGAGAAAGACACTATTCCTATTAATGCTACTATTAATAGTAAAAGGCAAAATAAAACCAACAGTAATAATTTCAATTGTCACGTTTTAAAACTTTTCAATGAATATTAATATCATTTAATTATCATTTGCTCCTAAGAGTAATTTCATAAAATTACAAAAATAAATATATATGCTGTATGGTAATAATTGTTTGAAGGTCCCTATCTTAAATGTATTGATTAATGGATTGATATCAAGATGAAAAGAGTCTCTATTTCTAACCATAGAAATGTTATAATAAAATCGAGGAGAAGTAAACTTTAAAAACTTGAAGCATCTTTCTAATACTTTATAATAATTGGTCTTATATTTCCATACAGTTGGGGGAAAAGATTTAAGAGGAAGCCATGGAATTTCAGTCCTATTCCATTTCCAACCCTCTATAACTTAGAAGAAAATTCACAGTTCTTGCTCATCTAATTTTTTGAGAATAAGTTCAACTTTAAGTTTTTTTTTTAATATAAAAACAAACTTCTCATCACAGAAAAAAAAAAGTTAACCATAACTGAATCACTGAATTGGATGTTGTACAAGGTGTTCAATCCTTAGACGGTAGATTGAACAAATGGATTGCTTTCAACACCAAGAATCACTTATTTCTATTTTATGGGAAAAAAATGATAAAGAGAGGTTAAATGAATTCCTAAATTCACACAGAAATTGATTCTCAGGACAAAGCTCCTTTGCATTACCTGTGCATAGAATATAATTGCAATAATTTGACCCAATGCCTCTATATCTTCTAAATTCACCAAACTTCTTCACCAAATAAATAATTTGCAAGGAAATTACCCTACATCCTAAGGACAAGCATGCCTGTGGGCAGAGCAAAGTCCCACTGTCCCCAATTACATGAAGAATGTCAGGCCATTTTCATATGCCAAAAAACTAGCCAATATTATTATTCTTCATTATATTGCTTTTGATATATATAATCCCAAATCATACAGGTTTGGAAGGTTTTACCATAGTTATGTGATTCTAAGATTGCGTTCAACATAATAAACTAAAATTAATATCTGAAAAAACAAATGAATGAAAAAAGATATTTGCGTGAGAGCCCTTCTCCATTTATTTTCTATTCTAGAAGTCAAATATACAAGAATATCGTGCCAAAAATATCCTTGACCAAGCAGATGTACACATTAGAAGTTTGCATTATTAAAATAAATAAGCCTGGTTTTCTCTGCTATAAGATAAAAACAACTTTAGAAAAGCAGAAAAGGAAAGTCTGCTTATTGAAATTCATATCAAATTAAATCCTCAGTCCTTAAGAAATTTAGTAGTGTCTTATTCACCACAAACTGTGTAACTTAGAAATTAAAACAATAAATTACTATAAGGAAAAATGTATATTTTCAAGAGAGAATAGTTCACTCTTTCATTAGATTTTCTACCTATTAGAATGTTATAAAACATTCTAAAATTACCAACTACGATTCAATATATGTAAATTCTGAGGCTAACTTCTCTTGTTTTGCAGCGAGTAATCAAGATTTATTAAATATTCACTCTTCAAGGTTTATTTCATGTAGGTAAACCTGGAGATCAATCCAGAAATAAACTCCCAAGCTTCCATCAAATAACTCAAAAGATGAGCTAGGACTCTTGATGATATATTTGAGATCAGTCAATATGAAAGGTAAGATAGACTTACATATTATTTAGTTCAATGCCTTCATTTATTAGATCAACAGTGTGAAGGCCCACTAGACAAAACTATGGTCACATAACTAACTGAGAAAAGGTCAGAATATAATCCTTGCCCTCTTGATACCAGTCTCAGGATCTTCCTAATTTCCAGACATTGCCATAAAACAAGCTTCTAATTCGTTACCAAAAACTAAGTACAGCTTAAATTTGAGCATATTTCTCCAAAAGGAAATAGAACATGTTCCAAAACTCTAGCACAATAATTTTCCAATCCCATTGTGCAACTGATTTGCATTTATTAAAAATCACCAAAGTGCTGGGAACCAAACAGGCCATTCTGTGCCTGGCTGGACTGACTCGTCAGTTCTACATATAAAATGAGAGACACAGGGAAAGTAATGAACAAATTATCCTGGCCATTCATTAGGTGTGCAACATTTCAATTTCTGGGCCTGACTCAGATTCAAGTCCCAACAATGTAAGCTATAATAACTAGATGCTAGCATTTTTTAACCTGCAGAAAATCATTAACACCTTCAAAATTAAAAGTAGCTTCATGAATATGGACTTTATAAAGATTCTCTGCAAGAAATTTAAAATTTTCTAGGTGCCAATTAAGGATGACTTAATAAAGAAGTAAATTATAATAATACATTTATATTAAAGGAGATGTATAGGCATTTTGTATTTATAAACAGTACTCATTTATGAAATAGATATGAAGTAAATAAATTTAAGTATGAAATCATCTTATTACCAGCTTGGTCAAGGTAATATATTCTGAGCAATTTATCTATTTAAACAAATCCCAAAGAATAGCCAATTGCTTCTTTCTCCAGAGAATCAGACTGAGGTGGGCTCTAACTCTAAAAATCTGTAATTTAATTTATCCAAATACTGTGGCCACCTTGTATACTGTTCTAAATTATAGAATGTATTTTTTAATATTTGCAAATGATAGCATCTTGGAAGGTAACAGTAGAGGAAAGGAGAAATTTTACAATGAAGAGGAAAGAGTTGGTGAAAGTGAAATTGCTTTAACAAAATAATTATCTCAATACTTCCTACTCAAAAGTGTGGTCTGAAGGACAGTATCATCAGCATCACTTAAAGCTTGTGAGAAATTTAGAATTTCAAGAAACCCCCCACCCCAACTTACTGATGAAAACTTTGTATTGTAACCCGATCCCCAAGGTGATTCTAATGTACATTAAAGTGTGAAAGTCTTGTTGTTATTAACAGATTCTTACATTGCTGCAATTTAGATTATCTTTTAAGAATTACAAAGACATTTTTGTGTCTCTCATATCTGAAATAAGTATTAAAGGCAAAATATATTGATATCCTGTCACTGTTCTCAAAGAATAAACATCCAGATGAATTATTTTGCATCTTTTCCTTGGAAATAAAAAGCCTGGGGGAAAATAGAATCAGAGAGCTCTGATTGATGTGTAGATGTGTCAAATATCTATTTAATATGTACCCCAGCAGAAAGTCCAGGCTTTAAATAATTGGAAGTAATCTCAGAATTTTTATTCTCAACATGTTTCACCTTTAAGCAATATTACAGTAAAATTCTCCATGGGTTTGTAAACTTAGTGCCACTCTTCTGGAGAAATGTAAAGGGTGTATAATTCCTGGTATAGTCTAACAAGTCATCATCATTAGTGAATATACTTAACAAGTTTGATGCAACTGCATTTATGGTTCTCCCTATAAATGTCTTTGTTCATATACTGCTGCAACTGAATACTATCATGCGTTCTGGATGTCACCTGATTCAATGAAGACTAATGGGCCTGGGCTGTCACATTTCCACTTACTATAGTTATTTGAACTTGGAACATTTTAAAGTTAGTAACACTTAGAAATGGAGGATTCTAATATATACTGCTCACTCAAAGTCTCCTATGTTTTAAAACAAACAATGGCAGTTTTTTAAAATTAAGAAAAAACTAATATTATCTTGATATCCCCAGCATCTTAAGTAGAGGAGAGGGTAATACATATGTGATAAATGTAATGAAGAATTATGCTGGATGGGAAGAAATGTACTTTTGTAACTCCATTACTCTGCTTCATCTTGACCAGGGTTTGTTTGTTTTTTTTTTGTTTTTGTTTTTTTTTTTTTTTTCCCCAGAGGGAATGCTAACCTGTTATTAAAATAATGCAAAGAAGTAGGTCACTATACACTAAAATCAGTGAGAAATAGGAACACGTGAATTGTTGAATACCATTCTTTAACTAGAAGTAAAAAGGAAGGAATACTGAAAACCTATGGCATATGTTTGATTATAACACAGAAAAAGCATTGAATCCAAAGGTAACACATGCAAATCCCCTAACACTAAAATTTTCACTGAGAAGGAGGTTATTGTTCATTTTACAATTATGTATTAGATGACCATTGGGAAGCACTACTCTAGATATTATAAATACAACAGCAAATAAGATTCTCAGAGACTCTACTCGCATCAAACCAGTGAAGAGATCACCGTAAGTGAGTAAAGTGTAAGTGAGTTATTTGTGATACTGAGCAAGCAAATCTAGAGGGCAGTGAGAGTGGCAGTAACTAGAACAGGGAAGTTGATTTAGATTACTGAGAAAGCTTTATGAGACAATGACAATTAAATTGAGACCTGAATGCTGAGGAACCACTTGTGGGAAGATCTGAACAAAGAATAGAAAGAACAGAAAAAAATCCAGTGAGCACTGAGCACGGCGACCTGGTGCAACGTGGGAATACAATGAAATCAGAGCTGTGGGATGCGGCTATGTCATGTAAGTCCTAAATTTTGGTCAAACTTTTTGATTTTATTCCATGCACAATTGGAAGCTTACTAGAGTTTTGTAGTTTGTAGAGCTTACTAGAGTGACATGGTTTGATTTACACCAAAAAAAGGTAAGTCTGGCTGTTGTGTGGAATATAAACTCTGGGTGGGCATGGAAGTGACAGTAGTGAGTCATACACACCTGGGTTCAAATCCAACTCATATTGTGAGCACTTGGGTAAATAATCACCTTAAAATCTCAGTTTTCTTATCAGTAAATGAAGACAATAATACTAGGATCTATTTTATAGGGTAGTTGTAAGGATTAAACAATGTATGTATAATAAGTTTTTTAAAGACTGTCAATCCATGAGATATATTTGTGGGACATATATATATATATTTTTTTATATAATATATACATTTTATATAATATATATGTATATGTCTATTTTATATTATATATATATATATATGTCTATGTATTACATTTCTTCATCTACTGCTTTTAAACATTAAGTTACTTCTTTTCCCCATCTCTTAATATCTTGGGTAGAATCATTGAATTTGTGGTCACTTTTCGTTATTAAAAGTTTGGGGTAATTTATAAGTTAGTCATGTCATAATTTTGAGTTGAAGTGGAGGAAGAAGATACATCTATCTCTAGGTAACTCATCATCACCTCTCCTCAAGATCTGTCCCTTCCAGTTTATTGGGATGCAGCTGATGGGGGGAAGAGAAAAGAGCAGTGGTTACTCATGTAGTCCTCTTCTGTGGGCTTTACCTGCTCCTCTGGTTCACCCTTACTGACCTCTGATACCTGTCATGAGGTAGACTCATGAGTGCTCCGTGTGACCTCCCAACAGCAGTCAACAACGTGAGAAGGAGAAATTCATCTGGCTCATCCCCAAGCTCATCTCCTAGCTCTAACCTTCGCATAACATCCCGCAGCATCTGACTATTATAATCCCCTGGCCCAGCAAGTGGACTTCTTGTGAGTAATACTGGCTAGCTGGCTCAAGCCAAAGCCTCAAAGGAATACCTCCTTTACCCATGCCTATGGGCATTCTGGCTCCACCAAATGTTGAGAGTACAGATTAAATTCTTCTTGTCCCCTCTTTCTACCCTGCCAGTCCTCTTTCCTCCTCACAAAGGTATGGGGCAGGCCAGCAAGTCTGATACATGCAAATGGGAATGCAGAACACCAGCTTTCATTTTTTGGAGGCATACACAAGCTCTACATGTGATTCTATGGTAGTTCTTTCCCTCAGTTACCTTGGGTAAAAACAAAACAAACAAACAAACAACAACAAAAAAAAAACAAAAAAAAAAACCTCTTTATTAACAATATGTTTTCACAGGGCCTATGCCTTAAAGACTCTTTGCTTATCTCCCTCACTTCTTAGGTAGATAAGGAAGGTGGAAAATGGGGAGTTAGAAGTAGTTGAAGGGCCAGTGTTTCTGTCCTCTAGTAAATGCTGATGACGATAACTGGTCAGTTTGGGGAGGTTCCATTTACAACAAAGGCTACTTCAATTCTTTTCTTCCAGAAGGTTCTAGTCAAAATTTTATGAGAAAAATTTCCATTCAACATATGGTGGACAATCAGTGTTAGATGTTATCATCATTATTATTAAAGTAACCACTACATTTAAAAACACTACCCAGCAGTTTTTAAAAAATCAGTTTTTTTAAACAAATGTTTTATTAACCAGAAAATCACGACGTCCAATACCCTAATTCTAGGAGCACTTGGTTAATTAAAGTTCATGACATAAGAACGACATGGAAGTATTGTAAATAGAAAAAAGAAAGAAAAAAGTACATGTTTCTATTGATAATTTATTCTTTTAAACAAGTTTGTGCCTGAGTGACTTGAAAAACAATTTTATGAAATGTTGGTTAATTTATTTTTTTAACTTTGCTCAGAGAAATGCCTCTGGCTAAGAATTATGAGAGTGGAACACTGGTTTCTTTTTGGACACTTTTCAGCTCTGCCCTTGACCACCCTACTGAGCCTCACTGGGCCTCATTTTCCTTTTTGGCAAAGTGACACAGTCAGACTAAGTGATCTCCAGTGTTTCTTTCAATTCTAAAACTCTTTGGTTCTATAACAGTCTTGATTTATTGAGCCACTGTTTCACTGATTCATTCAATAAACACTTATTGAAGCCCAACTCTGTGCCAAACTCAACTGCTTTCCTGCTGTCAAAATCAGGCAACACGCTAGAGTTAAAATGTCTTTAAAGATTTCTGATGCCTGCTGCTTTTAAAAGGAACCTCCCATAGCAACCCCTACCTATTTATGCTTCTAGAGCTAGCTCTCCTCTTATTCTGTGAGGACTTACAAATTCAGAAAGACATCGGAATATGGAAAGGCAATTCACATCCTACTAGATGTAAATTTCCTATTCCTAATCACCTTTCTTCCACAGCCCAGAAAAGAACACCTTCAGCAGATTTGCTAGAGTGTCACAGATTGTTTTTGATCAGTTGTCCCCAAATTTAAAGTACTTCTTCATATAAATGCATATATATGCATAGAAAAATAAAATATTTTAAGAGAAAGCTAATATTACATACGGTAAGTCTTAATTTGAGATTATACATATTTCTCCAATAAAACTGTAGAAGGATCAGTCAATACTGACTAGTGTTTTCCTAGGGATAGAGTCCATAATTTGAAATTAGAAGCCCTAAGTTCACTTCCTCACCTTATGGTTGGTGCTATGCATCCAAGAGCAGTAAATATAGCTAAGTCTGACTTTCCTTCAACATAATAAACATGTTATGCTGCATTTTCAGATTTTTTAAAATTAGGATCTCTAATTTAAAGATAGGAAACGATTGTTATTAATTATATTCTAGGTCTTCCATAACCTCCCTTTATCCCATCTATCATAGCTGTATTGAAAACATAATTAATCAACATTCTCTAGCTCAGCATTTTTCATTCCATATTCCTTATCTGATTTGAGTACTGTTTTCTCAGTTATCTAAAGAGTAGTATAAAACCAGCACCATTCTAGACTCATAGGAGAGAAGTCAGTTCATTAGATAAGATGGATTCCTTAGGGTTTTTTTCTTGTCCCAGGTTCAATAGAGTTCCATATTCAGTGCAAACACACAGAATTTATGAGAAAGACTTGACGTAACTCACAGAATAGAAGGAATTGCTAAACCACCCTTTCTTGGAGAGGAAGATACTCCGGGTAAACTCAACCTCTTGAACTCACAGTTCCTGGTCTCATCTAGGCTTGTACCACTCATACACTTCAGCTCCAGTGAACTCGAAGTAATTCTTTTCAAGTACTGAATTCCCCAAATCAGAAAACTTGGATAGCTCCACTTGTGTTACAAGCCAATTCCCAGATCAGTAATTGTGTATGGAATAGGGAGGAGGAGACAAGATTATAAAGCAGGGACATGCCGGGGAATGGTTGTGAGGAGAAGGCCTAATTATTCATTAGCATCTGGCAGGTCAACAAGCTAATATTTAGACCTAGAATTAAAAAAAAAATCCTTCCTAAGACGATGAAATTATTACCATGTCTTTTTAAATTTTACCTTTGACATAAATTTAGATCTTAGGATCCAAGGTAAAAAATAAATTTCAGAGATTGTGACAAGCTTTATTTAAATTGTGAATCTTTGTCAGAGATCTAAGCAAAACACAGAATTATAACTTTATAGTTAGAAGAAGGAGATCCATAAAGTTCATGAGATTTTCTCTGGTGCGCAGGTAAAGTTGGGATGAGACACTTGGTCTCTAGATCAGTTGACTCAAAACAGTGATGATCATCAGAATCACCTGGAAAACATTCTACAGGAGTGTATTTCCACTCCTACCCACAGTTCTGCTTTAATAATATTGGGGTGGATCTCTTGCTAACATATTATTATTTTTTAGTTTCTAGTTATTTCTAGTGACCAGTTTAGCTTACAATTCAATGTTTTGAAGTTTTTGTTTTTGATTTTTAGTAAAGTAATGGGTCTTCTCTCATTTTATTCTCCATGGAAAGAACTCACATCCCAACAAATAGCACAAAATACACAATAAAATAGACAAACTGTAACAGAAGCAATCAAAAAGCAGAGCACATTCTCACTGTTTAGTTTGGAAGCAATTTCATTGGTTAGAGAACGTTCTGGCCAAACTGAATATGTAGCTATAATTCACAATACATCTATTCACTTCTCAGAGTGAGGGTTCTCTGGTCTCATGGATAGGACACATTCCACATTCACAGGCTGTCATTGCTTTTTTTGTTGTTGTTTTCTTTTCTACTTGTGAATAAACCAAATTCATATTAAAACAAATTGTTTTTCCTTTTAAAAATAATTTTCTTTGACAGTATATGGAAAGAATATTTGATATACTTTGTATCCCATTTGCCTCCTCCTCCATTCCCCATACTATACTCCTTCACTAACAACCATTCACAAAACTATACAAGGTAAAGAGGTCTTCTATTCAAGGGCTTTCACAAATTTCTTCCCAGTTACCCAGGACACATAGACAATACCTAGGCTTTCTACCCTCAATACACTCTTCTACTTTTGATAGAAATAGAAATTCTTCTAAATTGATTTCACAATCCACTAATGTCACCACCCAAACTTTGGAAAACACAAATGTTATTCAACCTTTCCATTTTATGCATAAGTAACGAAGGTCCAGAGAAATTAACAGACTTGGCAAAAACCACTTAGCTTATGAATGCCTTAGACTAGAATTTAGATTTATGACCCTAAATCCTATGCCCTATCATATGTTTATGCATTTATTTTTGTTTATTTATATATATATATTTATTTATTTATTTATTTTTAAGGCAGAGTCTTGCTCTATTACCCAGGCTGGAGTGCAGTGGCATGATCTCAGCTCACTGCAACCTCCACCTCCTGGGTTCAAGAGATTCTCCTGCCTCAGCCTCCCGAGTAGCTGGGATACAGATGCCCACCAACACGCTCGACTAATTTCTGTATTTTTAGTAGAGACAGGGTCTCACCATGTTGACCAGGCTGGTCTCAAACTCCTGACCTCAAGTGATCTGCCTGCCTTGGCCTCCAAATGTGCTGAGATTACAGCCACTGCGCCCAGACACTTCTCTGCATTTCTAATGCTATTTTGGATAGGTTTAAATGGACATCTTCACAGTTTCAGGATAGAAATATTCATTCTGTAAAATACATAACAGTCTATTTTCTCATCATGACATTCTATCCTAATTTGATCCCTTTCCTAGATACCTAATTTTATAACTCCTAGAGAAAATATATAAAATTATAGCTTCATAAATTTTATATCAAAAGACAATATTACTATTATTTTTATCATATACAATATCAATGTGAAGTAATCATCCCAACTACCTCACCATATTTGCACTAATTATGTTAAGCTTCTCATCATCAAAATTTGTTTTTTGCAGTCTCTTTTTATATATTATTATGTCTTTGACTCAAATATTCAAATATTCCTACTTAAAAACACATAACAGATTTTATTTTGATAGTGTTACCCACAATAGGAATAGACTCTATCATTTTGTAATAAAATTTATATTAAATACATGTCACAATCTTGACAAGAAGTTAATTATTAGCAAATGCTAACAATTACCAGGTATATTCGGCTAAGGTGATGTGATAAAATACCCAGTATTCATAAGGGTTGCCAAATTAACATCAAAACAATACCAACTAAAGAGCATTAAAAAATAGTAATGCCTTGGTCTCAGACCCCACCTCAATGTTCTCTTTTAATTGTCACCATATTACTTGGGCACTGGGATTTTCAGAAGTTTCTTAGGTGATTCTAATATGTGGAAATGGTAAAAACTCAGAGTTTAGAGAGATATGACCTAGGCATTCAATGTGGAATATCTGTGGCTCTGTAACTGCATAAAATAAGTGTAATAATATCACAAAACCTTATGGTTCTTTAAGCTAAAATTATACTTTAGATATGATGTATGTATAATTTTACCTTAAATTTGCATATTGCTTGTGTAACTTATCAGGAGACTGACATATTTTCTCTTATAAAGGAGAAACACTTAATTGCATTTCCTTTTCTGCTTTCCCAATTAATATATGCTTAGATGTTATATTATCAGACTGACCTTTGCAAGCCTCTGATTTTAAGTCACACTTTTTCTTGTAAGGGCCAATATTTACATAAAACCACACGAATAAATACTCAATCCCACATGAATGAATACCTATGCTGATATTACATACCACCTTTCCAAAGGAAATATCATCTGCGAGTAATACAGGATTGTATCTTGCTACTGACGTAGACAATCACATTTCCCCAAATACAGATAAATCTCTAATTAGCTAAATTCAATTGTTTTCCAGTTTTTCTAAATTTAAAATTGTAGCCAATCTTTAAAACTCACTATCCAAATATATATGCTTTAAGTATTTCTAGTGAAACCTTATATAAACATTCAAAGAAGACAACAGTTGATACTATATTCTAAAGAGAAGGTCATGGAAGAAAGTCCTGGGATAAGATAAATAGATAAAGAAATAAAGACACAGAGCAAGAGCTAGTCCTGAAACAATTTATGAAAAGAGTAGACACCCCATCCATCAGCAACTTTTTGGATAGGCTCATCTTTCTATAACAAGTTGACACATCTGTACACTGCAGGCTGAAATTTTAAGTGTCTAAGCTGCTTTTCCTTCTTCTAATAGACAAATGCACAAAGAAATGGTTTTTGCTTCCCTTGCTGCTTTGCCTTAATAAACAATTGGTTCAGAATTTTAAACATGCCAAATGTTGACTAAAAGCCTCTTCACAAAGCCTTTAATACATTTTTGCTTGCGTTTTCTTTACATGTATTTCAATTTGATGACAAAGAGTTTCTTCCCTGTTTCCCCCACTTGCTGTTGTATGTTGGACTATTTAAAAAGCAGGCTCTTTGGAAGCTGGAGTGAGAGAAAATGGAAGAGTGGGCAGGTAGGTCAAGATTGAATGTCCCTGGCTCTGGCAATACGTAGGATTTTCTTCAGTGAAACAAATCCTTTATTCCCCATGTAGCTCAGATTCAAGGAAGGCATAGAAGAAGCCCTTCCGCCTTTCCTACCTCAGGTCAGAGTTCTTTTTGTATTTGGCATACAACCCAGAGACATCAGAATTCTGTACAAAATGGAAAGTTTTCTGCTTCCCAGCAATTCCACTGCATTCTGTGGCATCTTGGTACTGTGGGCAGCCTTAACAGATTTGAGGCATCTCTTAGGGCAAAGTGGTTTGAAAGTTTTGAGGTTTTCTTGGCGACTGGGAAGAATAATTTAACTTGTCTTGGAATAAGATCATATTCAGCAGAAAAGATCTGCTGTGCTCAAGGTCATGAATCTTGGCTCTGTGAATATTCAGTTATTCAGCAGAATAGCCACTCCGAGCCTCCAAAGCACTTTTGAATGCTGGTGTAGGTGTTGCCTGTAGAGAGCTCCCTGACAGCCACTGAGTTCTTGCATCTGCATTTACCCTTCTTGATGCTGTTGCTTCTGCTTTCTGAAAAAAACACACTCTCTTATCCTTATGTACATGTATGCAATCCCACAGATATCCCTGAATCAAGATCTGTATGTGGACATATCATGGACAGAATACAGTCTCAAGAGAAAATACGTATTTTTAATTGTTATATTTCACTTGAAAATTTTAAGAACTATTTTATAATGTATTGCTTGCAAAGTAAGTCACAGAAGCCCTGAAAAATTAATTTATTCACTAATCAAAGAAACAGATATCGAAGGCCTACTATGCATGAGGCACCCTGCTAATTGCTTTGGAGAAGCCAAAGCTGAATTAGACAGGGATCCAGTTTACAAGATATTTACAATGCAAAGTGGGGAGACAAGACATATAAAAGGCTATGGAACTTAAAAAGAAGAAAAAAATATTTCCGAAGTATTGAAATGCATTTCATTACAAGGCAAAACTTAGATAACATCTTGAAAGAGGACAGATTTAAAATTTAGGACATTTAAGGAAAAGATCCTCTAGAATAGTATATAAAAATGGGTGAAGGTTTTGATGTGAGCAAATAAAATTATTAATGAAATTTGACTAGAACTAAGGTGGCATCATGAAGAACAATGGCAAATGAAGTTAATAAATTTGTTTCAGGCCATCTTATAAAAGGCCTTGGAAAAAGGAAAAGAAATTCCTTATAGTTTTATTAGAATATCCATCTGAAAGTGAGTGCTGAGTTATTGACTGGCATGGATTTAGGGACAATTGCATGTCATCTTTTTCTGTTATTAGTATTATTATTTTGAATAACGCAATCTTCCAAAATGGAAGGTAATCATTTCAATGTAGAAATATGAAGAGTTAAGCATTTGGGAAGCACTATTCAGATTTAGTATAGAGGAGGAAATGGGGATGGGAACAGTCTATCACTAGACATTTTTATTTTTCCTCCCTATCAAATAGACCTATACGTGGGGGTGGGGGGGTGGAGAAAAGGCTTCTTGTAAAAAGAGTTTGTTTTACACTACCTGTCAAAGAGTATATTGGTCTATTCAAGGAAATAAAACTAAGTTATATTCTATTTAACTATGAGATATATTCCAATAAATTGCATCAAACATGATCTTAAAATGTTATAAAGAGGCCTCAGATTCTTTAAAACTACTATATTGAATACATGAGAAGTAAAAGTTCAAGATATACTTTAAAATATATCCTGTGTAACTGCCAACTTTTCTTTACAGAATAAATTTAACTGAAAATGCATACAGTGCCTAAATATATTTTTATCTTGAGTTTGTTCCTTGTGTTGTGTTTAATAGCCCAGACTCCAGAATCACAGGAGACAAACTGCCACTCCATTCCTTATTATCACTGTTTGTGGGGGCAGGCTATTTAAACATTTTCAGCCTTCATTTTCTCCTTAACAAAATGTGAAAAAAGTAACATTTACTCAGAGGTTAATGAGTTGACGCTTATAAAATTATTAGCATGGAGCCTGGCCTCAGATACAATTTACTTCTGTATACAATTTTTATGTGTTTGTTCTTTAAAGTTATAAATTGGTTCCATCAGACTTTTTCCTTCATGGTAAGGTGCTTTTATTTTTAATTAAGAAAAAATTCCTGACTCTAAAATTTATAAAGATGTTTTTCTCTGTTTTCTTCTAGTATTTCTGTAATTTTGCAATGCATTTAGTGTTTATTTATATGAATATGAATGGTATGATACTGGAACCTAATTTTACATTTTCACATATAAAATAAGTTCTTCCAATACTATTAAGTATTAAATCATTTATGTAATTATTAAATGTCATATATAACAGATACAAAACTTTATGTACTTAAATAGATTTCTTGACTCCATAGTCTCTAAACACCTTTTGTCTCGTTCTGTGCCAGAACTAGACTGTTTTAGTTATATTTGTTTCGTAGTACGTTTTGTATCATGTTGGTAACTTCCCTAAACTGTTACTTTTCTCAAAAAAATTAGTCTTTTATAAAAATTTACGATTGCATATCAGTTTTACAATTTGTCAAGTCCCTAACCCACTACCCAAATTGAGGCTGTGAACTGAATTTCCCTAAATCTGTAAGTTATTTTAAAATTTGAATCATCCTATTCAGAGGCACATAGTAATTTTTCCCACTTATTTTGGTTCTGCTTTGTACTCTTCCCTAAAGTGTTACTATTTTATTTATGTAAAACTTACATAAAACCAGTATTTTTTAATGTTCAGGTAAGATTTTTATATTCCTAGAATCTTCATGGGGGGGGAGCCTTAATGATTTAAACATCTATATTAACTTGAAATATGTAATTATTTGAGAGAAAATCTAGTCAATAACTTTTGCCTTCCTTCTCTAGACTTTTATCCTGATTATGTTCGATAAGTAAATTGGAAAGAAAAATATCTATTCCTTTTTTTATTACAATACTTTAAGTTCTGGGGTAAAATATTCATTCTTTATATTATTTTTGCTGATCTGAAAAAGATAGCTTTTTTCTACCAGACTATATTCATATTAATAGAGGTTAAGCTGTACTATTTTCAAATTATATTTATGGCAAGAAATGATTCCTATAAATTTCAGAGAACACTATCTACAGCAAAAATAATAAATAAAAAAATTAACTGGGAACAAACAAGTGACCCCTGGATGGTTCATCTCCATGACCCTGCAGTCAGAAACTAAAGAATAAACATCCTGATGGATGGCTATGGAATGAAATAAAATTCTCTATTACCAGCTTACCAGAACTTTTTTCCTCCTAGTTTAATCTCTTTAGTTAGTTTGTCCTTGAGATTAAAGAAAAATTCTTCACTATTACTCACCAATAACTAAGTAAATAGAAATTTTGAAAATTCAGCCATTTCATTATGACAGAGTATCTACAGGTATATATAGTAATATTCATATATATGATTATAAATATATATATATAAATTTTACATAGGCATATAAAAGAAATATACACATAAATATATACAAATATTTTCTATATTTTTCTATAAGCTGCATTAAAAGTTTCTCTAAATCTTCATTTCTAAGAGAAAATAAATATATGTATAAACATATACATATATTTCTTTTATATGTATTTTCTTTAATGTATATTTATTTTATATATAGAATATATGTCTATTTCTTTTATATATATTTCTTCTTCAAAGCATGCCTACATAAATTTCTTGATTTTTGATGTTCTGGTTCTCCTCAGTTTGGTCTTGCATATCATAGTGCATTTATAACATTCGGAAAGCCATCTAAAGAATTTCAAACTTTCTGAATACAAAATGTCTTTTTCCACTGGCCAAGGGTCACCCCAGTCACTAAACAAATTGACCAATTTCAGAGTATTTCTTGCTTCTACCTGTTACTGATGCAGCATCTGGCTGGAACAGAGTGCTGCTAGGAGCAGTAAAGTTCAGGATCGTTTCACTGACTGATTTTGATGTTGAAAATAACATGTGAAATTCCAATGTGTTCAAAATGTGACTCAAAATCGATATCCAAAGACACACCCCAGAAATCAGTGTTTTTATATCAGCTGCATTAAAAGTTTCTCTAAAACTCCATTTCTAAGGGAAAATAAATAAGAATATATAAAAAATAAGAGTGCCACCTCTAGAATTAATAGCACCTGCAGCTGTCTTCCTCTTTACCTGGCTTTACTTTTCTTTCTATATAACAATCATCATCACATAAACTATAACATATTTATTTATGTCTACATCTCCCACGAAAAGGTGAGCTCCATGAGGGCAGGGGACTTTTGCTGTTATGGTAGTTGTCATGGTAACTGTTTGTTTACACTGGATTCCAGGGACTGGGACAGTGTGCCTGTCCTATAATAACCATTCAATAGATATCTGTTGAATTATTCATAATTACTTAATTCAAATTTTTAACATGAGCACAAGAACTAAGATCCAACCAAATAAGCTTTTTCAAAATATAAATGAATTTTTCTATTATTATCTACTACCCTTTAAAACTTTACTGTGCTTAAAAGTAAAATTCCAATTTGATTACGGAGCTCAAAGAAAGCTATTGCCTGAATGTAAGATCAAGAATAGCTTTTGTTTACATGATTCTCAGTCTAAGGAGAGAAAGCAGATACTAAATCACACATTAAACAAATCATTCCATTACATTTGTTCAAAGTGCTAGCTAGGAAGGAAACTGAAATGTGCCTTGAGGGTAGATACTCAACTGGCATGCTGGAAGAGCTTCCCTAGAAAGGGAAGGTTTGGTTCTAGGACTTGAAGAAATAAGAGCTAAGTCAGGTGGAAAAGGCAGGGAACATTCCAGGCATCCACAAAGATATACACAGAAGTTGAGTCTAGGAAGATGTTAACAAATTCTAGAAACTGTAAGACTGGCAACATACTGTTAGGTTGGTGCAAAAGTAATTGGAGTTTTTACCATCACGTTTGCAGCAACCTAATAGAAAAGAATCAGGACAAAACAGGTGGAAGGCAACTATTCTGGTGTCAGATCTTCACCTCACACTGAAGCCAGCTGGAATCCTTGAAACCTTCCTGAACTTTTCTGCATCCAGCCACACTCTGTTCCAGCCAGATGCTGCATCAGTAACAAGTGGAAGCAGGAACCACTCTGAAATTGGTCAGTTTGCTTAGTGACTGGGGTGACTCTTGGCCTGAGGAAAAAGACATTTTGTATTTTCAGAAAGTCTGAAATTCTTTAGATGGCTTTCCAAATTTTATAAATGCTCTGTGATAGACAAGATCAAACTGTGGAGAACCAGCT
Source organism: Cacajao melanocephalus (assembly GCA_963573385.1). Classification (NCBI taxonomy): domain Eukaryota; kingdom Metazoa; phylum Chordata; class Mammalia; order Primates; family Pitheciidae; genus Cacajao; species Cacajao melanocephalus. The sequence continues at coordinate 12,977 of CAUYLG010049489.1, read as the reverse complement.
CTTTGGTTGCAGATCTGAGATCTTACTATGGGAGGACAAGAATGAGCTAAATCGCATCAAATCTATTTTCCACACTAGTGACACAAACTAGGCTCCATTATTCAACTACGGAAAGGTCCATTTTTTTAATGACTCCTCAAATGGCATAATTGTTCCTGCCTCTGTACTTTTATGTTCTCATTTTTTGTCTGATCTTATCCCGCTAGGCACATATCTCTAGAATCAGCTCAAGTTCCACCATGCTTCTCTGTTTGGACTATCCTTCCTCTGAACTCCAATATTATGCCTATTACTTTACAATTCCTTCCTTGATTACCTCTGACTCCCGCGAGGAGATGGGGAGGAAGAGGAGAGGAGGCAGGGAGGAAGAAGGACAGACCATGCCTGTGAATACAGAGTATTTTCCTATAGAGAACATTTCTAATAAAGATGAAAAAGATCCATTCAAAGATCAGGCATTATATTGTTTGAGAGGACAATTTTTTTTTTTTTCAATTTAGATGGTCTGTTTTATGGTTTCTTCTATGGAGTATCTGTGTAACAGGAGTTCCTCTTGAATAATTACCCTCTAAACAAATTGTGTCTCTCAAACACATCTCAATTCTAAACTTGTTTGTTTAGGTCATTCTCTGGAGAGTGTCCTGAAGAAGAATAAAAGTGGAAACTTGCAGATAGTAGGCCCAGGGAAAACATAAATTATTTTATAGCCACTTTCGAGGGCCTCATATTTTCTTGGCTTAGGTATCAGGATGCAGATATAAGGTATAAAATCTTGAACAGTATTAAAACCAATTCAGAACAATCCCTTAATCTTCCAACAGAAAAACAGAGAAATGAAAACAAACCGTGGAAATGAAAATCAGTGATCAATACATCTATGAAAAATTTTACTATTTTTAGACATTCAAAGAAACACACATAATTACTTAATTCAAGGAATTTGTTTCAGGAAAACAAGATAGAAATAGCTTACAACATTCAACACTGCTGCGTATAATCGCACAAGCACTTGATACCCTAAGTAGTGGAAATGCAAAGTAGCACATACTATGGGAAATATAAATTAGCACTCATATAAAGAACTCAAAGAAAAGCTTTATCCTTGTCCTCATAATTCCACTTCCAAGTAACATATCTAAGGAAAAAAGGGACACGAACAAAAATTTGTATATCAGGATACTTATCACAGCCTTAAAATTCAAGAAAGTTAGTAAATAATTAAAATATTACACTATTCAAAAACACTTAATTTATGACACAACATTAGGATGGAAAATTTTCAATCACTAAAAATCACCTTTTCAAATTCTAATGACAGAAGAAGAAAAATACTCCCTACCTTAATCTAAGCAAAATAAATGTTGGGCATATAAATTATACTATAAATTATATTGTACATGTGTGTATATACATATATATACACATACAGATATAAACACATTTCTAAAAAGAAACAGACCAAAATGATACCATGTGTTTATTCCCTTTAAACTTTTCTGTACCTTCCAAATTTTCTACAATGAACATTTTTATGACCAAAAAAGTTAATAATATTAAATGATTAATTTAGTCTCATTTCACCATATGCATGAATTATTCTACATAAATAGCTCCCTCTTACAATCGAGCCAAAGAGATGTCAAACCATATTGGGTTCTACAGAGACTCAATCGCCAACAATGACATAAGGCAAAACCTCCCACAGAGACCCTCTTCTCTTACACGTAACACTATTTTTTAACAATGTTTAACAGTTGGAAATGCTGAGAAGCTACAGATGAGATCATTAGGTGAAAGTATTTTCCATCATGCTTTTGTCAGGGAAAATCCTTTAGCAGTTCTATTTCTAAGTTATGATTTTACCCAGGCTGACAAAATTTAAAGCCAAGTATATAAAACATGTATTTGCAAGCATCTTCCTCTACCACATGAAATTCGCTTTAACTATCACATTGATAAAGATGATTTATCATGGGCATGTCCTCTGCATGACCCTGTATTTGGAGGGTGTGAGAGACTACAAGACAGAAAGTGGTCGGGGTCTCAAAAGAGGCACGTGAGCTGCTGCTTCAAAAATTAACCAGCTATACCAGAAAAATATGATGATCTTTACGGTCTGATGGGCACCTTTCTGATCTGTAATTTATGTATCCTATCTCTATGCAACCAACAGATTTAATGGGTCAACAGGGTTCAGGAAAACCCTAAATGGATTTGGGTTCAGTAAACAGCCAGTCCTCACTTCTACCCCATTTTAACCCATCATGCTGAACTGAGAAGCCAAGGACGTGTTTAAACAGTCAAATCCACTTTCCTCATAGAGCCTTTGGTCCTCCTATTTGTAGATCCATCTTTGCCTTTGGATGCTGACATCACATTCCCAGGAACTGTTCTTTCTTATATAAACACATATCCACGTAAACCCTTAAAATTCATGGCCTTTGGGTTTTTCCTTGTCAGTCAACCTGAATGTCCCCTTCATTAGATCCTAATACCTCTGGGCTGGGTTAGGTTTTCCTTGATTTGCCCAGCAGTGAATTCAGCTTAGTTTAAAATCCACTCTGCTTGAGAGTTTTTACTTTTACTTTATTAACCCATAGGACTGCTGAACAATAGTTAGAACTTTATTCAAATTTTGGATAGTTTGAATTATGTTTTAGTTGGGGGGGGGGTCCCTTTTTCAAAGAAAAGAATACACAATTAGGTCCAGGCATATACACACACATACACACACACACTTACACACACTCAAACACACACACACACACACACACAAAGAAATTACAAGTAATTACTGAATATGCCAGGGCTGTTTTCTCTGAGATTTCTTTAGGCAGTTATCTATAGATATTGTCATAGAGATGCTTCCAGATTACAATTTGGCTTCCTCTCCTTGTAGAGAACACTCTATAGCCCCCAAAACTTCACCAGGGTAGGTCCAGATGAGAAGCCCTAGATTTTAAGGTGAGAGAATCAAACTTACATTTTCTATTTACAGAAATGTTCGTTATCTTACTGATACTGGTTTTGCTTCTTATTGTGTGTTAGTCTCTCTTTGCTTGCGGGTGGGGGTCTATTTCTGCCAATGATTTTGTGACTCTGAAGCCATGTAAAACGGGACTAGTAATACACACTGTATCACTTGATTGGTGAGAATATTAAGTGACATCGGAGTAAAATGGATGCACGTATCATTATCTGAAATTCATTACACTAGAAGGCAACTCTATTAGAGCAAGGACATTTTGTTGGCCCACTAGCACTCTTCCTGGCACATGATACAGAGTTCACTGATTTGGGACTGATTTGCTTGAGGAATGGGAATGAATCATAGTCGCTATCATTGCCCTTGTTCTGTCCCTAAATGAAGAAAAATTAAGCAGCTGTGGTCATCTATATTCTCACTAATAGCCACAAGTGGTCTACATCCAGACTAAAATAAAGTGGACTCTGGTTGCATTTATATTTATCCCCCAGCTGTTTCTGTCTCCCTATTTTGCCAATTCCAATTCAGAATGCTCTTAGCCCTGAAGAATTTGAACTGTCTCCACTGTCTATTGTCCTCTGGGTGTGCAGAAGCCATAGAAATGCCTGTTCTGATAATAATGTACTGAGGGCATCATGCTTATTTAACCTCTGGTGAGATAGTTAAGAAAGTGGCTCTGATCCAGGGAAAGATCCTGAGTAGGAGGCCCATGCTTACTGATGCCAGACCTCTTCCTTCTTATTGCCTTTATATGCATGATAAAATATTATTTCAGTCAGAGCAGTTGCTATGTGACTTCTGACATTGTGTGATAACGCAGCACATTGTTTCCGTGGAGATGTCAACACAGTTCTGGAAGGATGATTCGCTTTCCAGTTTTATGCTCTCTTCCCCTGGATCCTCATAAGAAGCTGCTCTGAAGTTTAAACACGGAATAAAAATGCTTCCGAACAATTAATGCAACAGCAAACATACCAATAAACCTATCAGCAGCAGCCTCGGTATTTTACCTCAGTCTTTAATGTCAGGTTGCTTTTTTATTCCAGAGGTCAGGAAAACAAACGCTCTGTGAGCTCATTATGTGCATGCCTAGACAAGCAGAAAAGTAGGCACTTTTCCAAATGCCAGACAATGAAACCTAGATTTTTCTCTTTGTACTTCACTGTAACTCGGGTGATAAAGCACTTGCTAATACAAGCTATTAAAACAAACCAACAAACGGAAACCAGTCTCTCACGGCCTATTTTGAAACTCCCTCCCCGTGTTCTTAATTAACTGTTGACCTTTATACCAAAAATGCCAGTCAAGAAGCACAACATTATCGTTAGCACTGTCTAACTTAAAACGTTAAGATAGTTAGTATTTGAATATAAAAAAATATAAAAGTAAAAAATACACAACTCATTTTAGCCAACACTTTGGAATTAACTTTGAGTGATACAAAACTACACAATACAAACTTGTGTTTCAGTAGTTTCTGTTATCAAGTGAATTGATGGATTATAGTAACCTTTGTTACCTGGCACTCAGAATAATTCTTTTAAGCACAGGTTCTTTTAGTAACTGGTAGGGAACTAATTGATATCCATAATAATGACCCCAGTATATTATAAGGTTCTTCATATTAAATTACGGAAAAAATACGCAAGTCTGAGCAGTTTTATTGTTAGATTTATTTTTTCTGTAATTCTTTAAAAATGAGTGATCTATATGTCATGCATGTATATGGTAATTCTCTCCTACATACAATACTGTCTGATCATCCTGAAAAATAAACTTCACTCTTGAGCTTTAGATTTTCTAAAGAAAAATGATCTCTCAGCACTTTGGGAGGCCGAGGCGGGCAGATCACAAGGTCAAGAGATCGAGACCATCCTGGCCAACATGGTGAAACCCTGTCTCTACTAAAGTACAAAAAATTAGTCAGGCATGGTGGCGCATGCCTGTAGTCCCAGCTACTCGGGAGGCTGAGGCAGGAGAATTGCTTGAAACTGGAAAATGGAAGTCGCAGTGAGCCAGGATCGCTCCACTGCACTCCAGCCTGGCGATAGAGTGAGACTCTGTCTCAAAAAAAAAAAAAAAAAAAAAGAAAAAGAAAGAAAAATTATCTCTATAAAGAACATTAGGCTGGGCATGGTGGCTCACACCTGTAATCCCAGCACTTTGGGAGGCCAAGGCCAGAGGATCACTTAAGCTCAGGAGCTCAAGACCAGTCTGGGAAACAGAGAGAGACCTCGTCTCTATTAAATAAAATAAAATAAAATAATAAAATAAAAAAGGCCAAGCATGGTGGTGCATGCCTATAGTTACAGCTACTCCAGGAGGCTGAGTGAGGAGGGAGGATTGCTTGGAACAGAGGAGATGGAGGCTTCAGGGAGCTGTAAACATGCATTGTACTCTGGCCTGAATGACAGAGTAAAACCCCGTCTCTAAAAGAAAGAAAGAATGTTGACTTGTTGACACACATGCTCTCTTCCATTCTTTTTCCTCCCCTTACACCAATCCTTCTTTTTTCCATTACTCACAATGATGAGATTAGTATAGCTTGTACTGGGGCTTTGGAACTATAATAAACAAGGAGAAATTTTCTGATCCTAATTAACTCTTGTTAAAATAAACACTGTGCAATGATAGTCTACCCAGAGTTGCGCTGAAAAAACTGCAACAAACCCAGTACTCTATGAGTAATGAACCCTATTTAAATGAGCAGGTTTTTATAGGGTCTTAATGAGCTGCTCTGTGGCCACAGGGCAGATACTGCATCCCAGAGTAATGAAGCATTTTCCTGCAGACACTTGCAGGCTGGGCTAGAAGCTGAACAGAACAGCTTCCCTGGTAAAACCATAGAGATAGCATCAATGGTTTGTTACATTTCCATTTTACTTTTTCACACGCCTCTTACACAACTGACATCAGTCATTCCCATCCTTTTTTGAAATGTTGTCTTCTTTGACCTCCAGGCTTCTATATTCAAGCATCCTCCTCCTTTGTATCTTTTCTGAAGGATACTTCACACATCATAAAATTCACTTCGTTTAAGTGTACAATTCAATGAGTTTTGGTACATTTACAATGTTATGCAACCATCATTGCAATCTAATTTTACAACATTTTCATTGCACCAAAAAGAAACTCTGTCCCCATTCACAGTCATTCCCTCTTCCCACCCCCAGGCCAACCTCAGCAATCACTCATCTTTTTGTCTGTATAGATTTGCCTTTTCTGGACAATTAATATGGAATCATATAATGTATGTACTTTAAGCATAATGTTTCTGGGGCTCCATCCATGTTGTAGCGTGTAGCATGTGGAATACAATACTATTTCATTGTATAGATATACGACATTTTGCTTGCCCACTCATCAGTTGATTCACATTGTGTTATTTCTACTTCCTGTTATTAAGAATAATGCTGCTGTGCTGACCTGTGAACAAATTTTTGTACAGGTGCATGTTTTCATTTCTCTTGCGTAGGTACCTATGAGTAGAACTGCTGAGTCATATGATAAATCTATGCTTAACAGTTTAAGAAACTGCCAAAAGCTCTTCCAGAGTTTTGCATTACTAGCAGCAATGTATGAGGGTTCCATTTATCCATATATTTACTAACACTAGTTACTGTTGATGTTTTTCATTTTAGCCATCCTAGCTGGTGTGAAGTGCTATCTTGCGATTTCAACCATTTCCCTACTGGCTAGTAATGTTGAGCCTCTGTCATTAGTGTCTGATGGTTGTTTCTGTTTCTTTTGTTTGTATTCTTCTTTTTAGTTTTCCTTGATATTTTTAATGTCCTCTTTTTCCTGTACACCCATTTCCTGATCCACATGGATCATGCTGACTCCCACTCATATGTAATTAACTACCATATCTTAATGCTGCTCCTGACTCATTCTCCATCTATTTATCTCTATGAAGTTACTGATACCATATGTTAAAAGAAAAACTTTAGACAAACTTTTTATGGCAGAGTTTATTTGAGTGAAGAAATGATTTATGAATAGGGCAGCACTCTGGACCAAAAATGATGCATAACCTCTACCCTAACCCATGTGCAGGCTATATTGATACCCATAGAAAAGGAAGTGACATACAGAAACAACCCGATCGGCTGCAGTCAGTGTTGTCCTTATCTAGTCGTGTTTGGCACCTTTCAGTCTCTTACTGGCTGGAGGTTTAGCTGCTATGATTGAGACTCAGTTACTTTTGACAAAAGTATATACTTCCAGTTTAGGTTACAGTCTCTTAATACACCAAATTAAGTTACAGTTCATCATGTCTAGAGAAACTTTTAAGCAACGCTTAAATTATACATGGAGGCAGTTTTGACCAAACTTAATTCAATTTCATACATATGTCTACTTGGAAAAGAGGCAGGAAAACTGACTTTTAAATTTACACATAAATAATGAGCAGAAGTTCAAATGTACCTTGATTGAATGCATACTATAATTACTCAAAGTATTTGTATACCATAATCATTTGCATTTTACATAAATATGTTGACCACATAATCAGAATTGCCTGTTCTGTCACTGTCTTAGGGATAGTGTAGGATTCACTGAGCTGGGAACCTTTCCTATTTAGAGCTTAGCTGTGATCATGTTCTCTGCCTGCCTCTTCTTTTGTTTCTTTCTTTTTCTTTTGTGACATAATGGCTGTAGCTGAGGCATACAGGTAGAACCTCACTATGCCTCCTCCCTTCTTCCCTTTTGGCTTTTTCATCTTTCAATCTAATCAGCAGCCAATATAGTGACTCCATTCAAAGGTTCAAATGATGCTTAAACCAAAATTATTATCCATTTCACACTGTGTAGCCAAGTGAACATGGGAAAACAGGAGAACAAAGCAAGGAACGAAAGAATAAAAAAGGTCAAATTAATTTGCAACTTGGAGAAAACATGTCCAATCTTGACATAGAATGGAAAAGTCCAGAAAATTGAGATCATCCAATATGCAGTTATGTGGCCAATTTTAGAGATGCAATAAACTGAGTGTGATTAAATAGTAAATTGGACTGATCAGGTTGGCCATACTTTTCTTGTGAAAAATAGCAAGCACGGGAAAAAAAAAAGACACAGTTCTATTTCCCTTTACTTTTCCATCTGTATCCTTTATTTTACTTTTAAAATAAAAACTATTTTTTAATTATTAATAAAGAATCAGGGAAAACTGCATTTAATACATTGTTGCTTACCCTCTAAAAAACTCACTGTTTCAAGGCCATTGCTTCTGGAACTCAGATTTGTTCTGACTTAAAATCTAGGAATAAGAGTAAACGCTTCTCTATCAGGATGACTTTTGGGAAGTTCTGAGAATAAAATCTGGCCTAGTCCAATCTGACAAGGTTGCTGTACTTGTTTGAATATAAAATGATTCATAAAGTGAACTGAAAGTATTTGTTAATTGCTAAAAAGCTTCAGCAGAGTGGCTTAGTTTAAGGGCTATAGCTGGCATTTTCATAGGAACAAACTACTTGTGACTGAGGAATAGTAATGTTTTTTGTGTTGTTGTTGTTGTTTTTGTTTGAGGAGGGCAGAAGGAAGAAAGAGGACAGAAGAGAACTAGGACTTGGTATTTCCAAAACTGGGACATCATCATTGACCTACTCACCACATACATACAGCTAGTATATATGATTTTAACTTTGTAATCGTGTATATTTATATTTCCTTTTGATATTATAGATCTATGCAAAGAAAAGTACTCAGAGATGCAGGAGAAGCCTAGGCTTCAGGAAGCTTACTTAAAATCATTATAAATCTGTCAGTTGTACCATCAAAATAAATCTGGAATCTAAGCACTTATCATTTCCATTGCTGCCACACTGGTCTGAGTGGCACCATTCTCTAGGATTTCTGAGATAACTTTCAAACTACTGTTCCTCAGTCTTACCCCACCTGTCACACACCCCCCACCCATGTCCCCACGTATACAAAAGCAAAGTCATCTTTTTAAAAGTTAAAGTCTAATCATGTTCCTCCTTGGCTCAAAACCTACCCATGAGAAACTAAACAGACTTTTAAAGTTAGGTATCCATTTTAAAAGTATCAGTTATAATTCTATATTCTAAAGAGCAGCTGAATCTATACTAGGACTTTTGCTTCCAGAACTCATGAAAGTGGTTTGAGGAAGTCACAAATGGGAGTTTATAAAGTTCTAGAAATATCAAGTTTCTGGATTCTGTATTTATCACCTAAATAATATTTATTTTATATACAAAAGAATGATTAAATGTATTCAATAGTCTAACCTGCACTTCTTGGCTATTCATTCCTGAATGACAGGACTTTTGTTTGTGCTACCCTCATCATCACCATTAATTTCATGATGGATTAGCTACTTCACAGCCCTCTTGTCCCCACCCCTCCATTTAATCTCAGGGGCTACTGAAGCATAGTAGCAGCTTACAAAGAAAAAAAGACAAAACCAACTCTTAGCAATAATGCTATGTCATTCATACTTGAGACAAAATATCTTCATTATTAGAGATGCTATCTTTGAAATTAATTCACTGGTTATAAATGAAAGGCTACCTAAGAGTATATGTATTTTTGATGCTTTGGAAAATAAAATTAAATGGAAGAGAAATTAACAATAGTCACCCAGAAATAAAGACTATTAGCATTTTATGTAAGTTCTCCATCTTCCTTGATCCACTTAAGATGACATAAGCATTTTCTTAACTAAAAACTCTTCAGAAACATAGAAAACAGTAACAACTCCTCCTGTGGCTTCTCATCTCGCTCAGAGTAAAAGCCATAATCCTGATGATGGCCCCTAACTCTATACAATCTGGTCCACCCTTTCATCTGTGAGCTCATCTACAAGACTACCCTAAAGCCTCCAGTTATGCTACAGCTACATCCATCTCCCCATTGACTCGTTAATAAGCCAGACAGTTCCCTGGATCCTGGCATTTCAATGGCTCCTTCTTCACCTGCTAAATTTTTCTCCAAGATATATTCATTGTGTGCTTTTTCACCTTTTCTAAGTATTTGGTCCAATATCACCTATACCTTGCCTTCCTCATGCCTTGCTTTACTTTTCTCCATAGAACTTAACTACTAAGTGTACTGTAATAATGTTTAAATATTTTTTTGTCCATCTCCTACAGTAGAATGTGAGTGACAGAGGACAGGGGTCTTCATTTTTTTGTTTTATTTTTTTTGGTATTCCCAGGGCCCAGAATGATGCTATACTCACGATAGGCGTTTCCATAAAGAGAATTATTCTCTGTGATAGAATGTTAGGAGTGAAGTTATCAAGTCCTTTCCTTTTTCTAGAGAAGTGGTGAGTGTTTTTGCTTCTTATTAACTAAGGCACAATCTACACCGAAGAGCAGACATGAGATAAGGGTTCTGTGTTCTGCCCTCAAAAAGACAAAAAAAAAAAAAAAAAAAAAAACCAGAAAGAAAGAAAGATGTCTTTAAACTCTTTTATACTTGAAATTCTCATCTTCCTTTAAATCACAAGGATAATCTGTTGACCCTTACAAGAGCTCTGAGCTGTTATTATTCCCAACAGAGAGAGAAAGGAAGAGGCTGAGGTGTTTACTGAGGTCCTAAATGGCAGAACCAGGACCAGTAAACCATGTTATTGGGTTTCTGCTTCTATATAGTCAAAATGAACTCCAGACACATCTCTCAGGGCAATAAATTAGCAAGTAGACAGAAGTTTTTCTTTCCACTCTCAAAAGAGGTTTTTCAGCCTTTGTACTTAGCTTCTCAATAAAGATACAGGAATAACTATTTCACTGATGTCCTCTCAGCAGATCTTAGCCTTTCCATTGTTTATTTCCTTTGTTTAGTTCAATGTGCAAGTGCTTGGCTTTAATCTTCATTTCACTTAGTTTTATCCAAATATAAAACTACATTTGTATAACCTATCCCAGGGTCCAGAAAGCATTCACACTTTGTCCATCTGATTCACCCTCAAAACAACCCTAGCTGAGGTAAAAGCAGGTGGGTGTCTCTTATACTTCAGAAGGATCCTTGACCTGTCCAATGTGACATCACAGGTAAGCCTCAGACCCAAGGCACAAAAATAGATCTCTTTAGTAAAAATCCAATGTTCTTAGTTTATGGGAAATGCATTCATTAGGGGGTGTGTGTGTGTGTGTGTTGGGGTAAGGGAGCAATTACATAATGGGAAGAAATTATCTATTCTTATTTCATGTCTTCTAGAAATATAATCGTCACTTTTGCACTCCACTTCTACTTCCTTGCAATTTTTCTGCTTCTATAATTCAAAAACAGACTCTTTGGCCATTCCTTCACATTCCTTTCCCTCTTGTCTTTACAACCTCATCACTTCCCTCTACTTATCTGCATTTCCTGCTTTTGAGGCTTTCCCGCCCCCTTCTCCTGTCATCTTCAGTTCCCAAATCAATTTTGCCAGATTCCAGGTCCAAAATTAACATCGCTTCCTCTTTGGCTACACTAGTAAAGGTGCTTTCTTTTATCCCTCCGGATCCATATGCAGCCCAAATTTGAAGAACTGTTTTCCACCTTTTTAGAGTTGTATGAGCTTCCTGAGAGCTGACTGTACAATCCATACTCTCCAGCACACGTCACAATATAGCCCCTAAAATAGTGCCTTTTACACTGTGGGTAGGCATAGGTATTTGAGAAATGAACCATGGGCTCAAAAAGATAGCTTCAAGGAAATCATGAGAGAGGATGATGGCAGGAAGCATTGCTTGCCTTTCTTCACCACCCAACTTCTACACCCTGGCCCTTTTCCAGTCCATCACTTCACTCTCCACTTGCATGCTACACACACGAGATAGCATGAGCTATGACTACTGTTCCAACAAGTAGGGAGGATGTTGAATGCATCAATGACACATGGCCTCACGGTACTATTCTGCTATAAACATACAAGCAACTGTTCTTTGGACAATTCATATTTTTATGCAGTAACCTAGTTCTCATTTTGCGGATATTTATTACTGCATTTACCCATTACAAAGAACCTCATTATGTTTAATATGTATGGTTTCTCCTGCACAGAAAACATGTTCATTTGATAGGCCTATTACTTGATCCATTTTATTTGGATATACTGAATAATACAAAATATTTTCCTACAATAAAATAGTGAGGTATTTTTGATCCCAGAAGCTTAAATATCACTTTTTTTGGAGTATGTAGCACATTGGTATACTGTCTGGGGGTAACCCTGATAAATGGAATGAATACTACTTAAAAATCATTTGGTGACATCAATTATTGAGGATCTTGTATTTTAAAAATATTACAAATTTCTTCAAATTTAAGAACCAAAGTTACTTCTATAAATATATTTGGGAATATATTTCTGTATATTGTGAGTTGTATATTCATTTATATTTTTCTGCAAAAATTAGTTGTTCACTCTTTAATATGAATTTTAGCTTCCTTTTTCTTTGTTTCTTGAATCTACAACTTTTAAAAATCTTCAACAGGACTTCCCCCTCTGAAAGTTAATGCCTGGATTAACATTTCACAATAAATTATAACTACCATTTATACTTGATTTTTCTTTGATTTCATTCTAAATTAAGTTTCTATTTTAATATGATTAGAGGTTTTGAGGACACAATGGGATCTGGGAAGTATATTTCTACTTCTTATTAAAAAACAGATTTATCATTAAAATTGTTCCAAGAGGACTGGACTTTTTCTGTTTTACTCATTGATTTATCCCAACATCTAGAACAGTGCCTGGTATTCAGTGGGCACTAAACAAATACACCAAATGCCTCCTATCCCCTGCACTTTACCCACTGGGGAGTTGGGAGGTCAGGAGAGGCTCTTACTCTGCCAGACATTATGGTAAGCAATGTCACATCATCTCATTTAACTATCGTAAACATTCCTGGGAGTAACTTTCAACATCTCCATTTTACAGGTGAGGAAACAGATACATTGAGAAGTTGAGGTTTGCATGTAATATAACAAAGTTAACAAATTGCAAGGTTAGGATAAATCCCTTCAAGTCTGCAAAGTC